>BQNB010110394.1:0-22567 GCA_026074375.1 Tanacetum coccineum | reverse complement strand
AAAAAATGTAAATATTGAAGTATTTTTGGGATATATGTAAATGCCCATCATATAAAATAGTATATAGAAACATATAGAAATATAAAAAAAATAACCTTATACAAAAATATATATGTTTTCATAGGATCTTACGATCCTGATCCGATCCTACGATTACGATCTTGCAAAGCCAAAAACGATCCTAAGTAAGATCCCGATCCTGACAACCTTGATATTAATCATCTACTAATCATTCAACAAACTAAATAAAGTTGTAGCAATAGAATAGCGACAAGTAAATAGTAGTCTTATTGATTGCGTTCTCAGTTATTATACCTATGCATAAATAGTTTGACATTGTAGTTTCTGAAGCACCAGGAGCCGCCACCGAATTTGCTCCTAACCCTCCTCTTATGACCACTGATGGATTTGGATCTTCGTATAAAACTTGAAATAGACCATCTGACCTCCTTCTCGGTTTCTGGCATGAAAACAAGTAATTTAGGTTGTAGGCCGGGAACAAGAAAATACAAGTGTTAAAGAGAAGAAAACTAATATTGCCTTACAGAATTTGTCTCCTGGGGCTTGGTTCTCAAGGGGAAGAGAGAACTGTAAGAGTCTCAATTGGTTATATATGTCGTTCATCAATGTCTTTCTTTCTGCTGTACTATGGGACAATTCTTGCTTCATCATGTTTGTTTCTTGTTCAAGATCTGTTAGCTTCTTCTTAAGCTGCAGAACTTCATATGGGTAAAACTTTCTTTTAGTTTCAAAGCTTAATTTTACCTCACTTCTACATATCATTGCTTCCATGTTCTGAAATCTTTTGGGTACTTTGAGTCTTTTGAGTACCTTAAGAGTGGTTGTTGGTAAAATATATTGATTGGCATTGATGGTTTATTATACAAGAGAGTTGCAGAGATGTCATAGAAGTTAGCAACATCCACTTTTTATTGGTTCTGTTCATTTGTTTCGCATGTGAGTGGCAGAAAAATTAGGAGCCATCTTTAGTTTAGAAAAAAAAAACTCATATAACTCCAAAAGGCACCAGAGCTTGAGGCAAACTTTGGCTGCATTTGTTCATATACCAGGACTGGATTTCAAATTTTGAGCATGAAGACAGAACAAAGAAACATACATCAGAACAGGAAGAATAGGGATGCGTAATCATCACAAGGTATCTTACTTTGATTATTATAACTAAAGTGTAGATGCTTCTACCATGCTAATAACAGTTGTAGTGGAGTGTATTTTTGCATTCAAATACTGATGTAACACCAAAAGAAAAAGTAAACAAGATCTACAAACTGATGATTGCACTTTATTTGAACCGAGGTGTGAAACTTAAGTTTAAACATCTAGTTCACATTTGCTTTAGTATTTAAAGCTGACAACAATATTACAATAATGTGGTTATTTGGTATGTGATAGCCATTTCTGGGCAAATTTTGATTTATTTGCTTTGTTTTGTGGGTTGTTTCATTGTTTGTTTAAGGACAGTTGAAATGTACTAATGTTGCGTGACTTTCTTATACGCGCCTTAATAAGGCTCGCGGCAACGCGCGGAGTATCTTGCTTGTTTATTATATATAGTAATAAGCTCATATTAGTCCAGCCAATATCATATATAAAAAATATATATTCCTGCTATGAATAAAAATAATGGAAAAGTAAGACTATAAGGTAAATAAAATTGTAAAACTTTGCACATTTTGTCTTCGTATTTGACTTTGATTCTATATCAAGCGCTTACTTGGCATGACTATTTATTTAATTTGTATATTTTTGAAAATAATGCTGGATTAGAGTTTAAGACTATCTAACTTTTTATCGAAAAAGTCTAAATGAAAAAAAAATCCGTTAGGCTTCCTGTAACATACTCTAAGTACTAAAAAAACGTAATATTGTGGGTGCAAACTCACCTAGGTGAGTTTCTCACTCGCGCGCGAGTGCCACGCCGGTGGCAAAACTCACCTAGGTGAGTTAACATTATCAAGGTGAGTTTGGCTTAATTTTTTGGCTGATAAGTGAGATACTCACCTCACGATGAGTTTAAAAAAGTGGGCCCATTTCTTTTTTATTAAGTATATATTAATTGGTTGTGAGTGTGTGTGGTTATTTAGTGGTTATATTTTATATAAAGTGAGTATTTTAATGAAATGTGAGTTTTAGTGGTACGGTGAGTTCTTATTACGGTTGAAATGTGAGTTGTAAGATGAGTTTTATTTGGAGAGAGAAAACTGATGTGGCGCTGACGTGTCAGGTGGGTTTCTCACCACCACTCCATCCAGCCTAAAGCAAACACATTTATCTAAATACAAACAATAAATACAACTTCATAACAGAATGTCAAACATATAACACGGAAACAACCAAATTCATAAACAATGTAATCACAATTTTAAAAAAGTACACGTCGCAGAAAAAAGTTGCCCCGCCGTAACGTGCGGGTGAATTCCATCTCGTTGGTACCTAGACATGGTTGGTGCTAAGTGACCGTCCACATAAAACTTCATTCTTTGTTTGTAACCACACTCAAAGGGTATTCGCTTTCTACAACAATAAGTGTCTCAGTTCACTTCGATATAAAATCGCTTAAATTGACAATTATCCACTACCCTCATCTTAAACTGTATATATAACATAATCATTTGGCTTAGACAAACTGAACTTGATAAAGTTGATACTCCTAGATTGAAACTCGTAATTTTAGAATTTTTCAAATACGGAATATTTTGAATCACTTCATTTAAAAAACGTAGAGCATGGCTCTAGTTGTTATTTCTGATAACATTTAAGACGAGTTGACACGGCTTATTAATCTACTCCGTATTGGATAAGAATAAGGGTACCCTAAGAATAACTATCCGGTCATCTTAGTGACAATGATATTTAACCATTTGTCCAAGTAGGTCAATAAGGTCGAGTCCACCACTATATGCACTCAATCTGGGCATAGCCTATTCAACTGTATATGGAAATGGAACTTGGATAGCTAGAGCTATGAGGAAGGGGCTGAAAGTGGATCGTACCACAAGCTAAAAACCTGCCGCAACCACAAGTCGAGATTGAGTCGCTTGTTTTAGTCTTGATTACCTATGCAGTTGGTGGTGTTTCATATTTTTCTCAACATACTTACGCAACACAACTTGCATACAAGCAGAGACGAACCTACATGGGTGTTGGGTGTGGCACGGGCTACACCCTTACGGTGTAACTTTAGTTAGCTAAACTATTCTTTTATGCAACACCCTCTTAAATATTATGGGTCCATCCCTACATATCAGTTGAATAATACAAAACTTATAGCAGAATACTACCCTTATCAAATTAAGAAGAAAAAATAGAATCCACAACTTTCGCACCACACTGGTAAGTAACGAGCAATCTCTGGGTTAAGCCTAACAAAAAACACCAAGCCACTCCCAACATCTAAAACAAATGTGGCCATGGACCATGGTAGAGCCACTAAAGGGCTAATCATCCCTTCAACTTCAAGATTTGTATTTCATTAAAAAGTTCTAATTGTTATTATAAAATCATATACGTTATATAATTTTCATTTCTAAAGAGAGGAGAAATTTTGTAATCAAAATGCCATGGCCTCCCCATGCAACCAAAAATATACAACACCGACTCAATTGGTGTCGATTCAGTACCAGTTTACAAACGATTATGACCCAAGCCAAACCATGAAACACACTCAAACTTGAACTTGAAACAGATCGTACATAACCAGTCACGTTCGGTTTGATGGTTTCATCGGTTTGAGCTAAGTTTTGCATAACCGTATGTTCAATCACCTATCAATCATCCTCCTACCGGAAGAGTGGTTCAAGCAAGTAAATAAAAGCAAGAAGGATAAAAAACATATGATAAGTCAATAACTAAATCTCCATTAACATTCATTAACTTTCTCCATAAAAAGAAAAACTGGCAAAAGATACCTAGCAAAAGACCTTTGTACATAATGGCATGCTCCAGATATCACCTATGTACATGACCCATACCTATATATTTTAATGACCATAATGACGACCCATGCTGACTCATAATAGCTCCAATTGCCCATAATTTCAAAACTTATATCATCAAAGACTTGCCTCCAATTTGCTTGTCGGGAAGTTGGATGCATCTTGACGCAACTTAGAATAATAATTATTAAAACTCTTCTCGACTGCCATTAGTCCATAACCAAAGGTATAATACTCTCCCTATCCACCTACAAACATATACCTGTAAAATACATATTCTGGTATTAATATAACCTTTTACTTCTGAATTAAGTAATATAGCACATAAAACCTCAAGGGTCAAACTGAGTTAAACAAAGATACGTTTTTTTTAATTGGTAAAAGGAGCCAAAGTAAAACGAGTCGAACAGAGCAAAAGTCATAAAGTGTACCTTTATTGCATAAAACCTCTTAGGGTCAGTTTATTACAAACGTAAATATTACTGTACTGATATTCAAAGATGAACTCGTAGTGTCTCACAAAGAATTAGCTGAAATCATGATATTTGAATTTGTTCTAAATATAGAAAATTTATATATTCAGATCTATAATTTTTTAAGTTTTAAGTTAGGCAACAGAATCATATGATAGTCGTATTTACTCAAAAAATTATTAATAAAAAATAATTTTTAATAGCTTTGCAACACAAATGTGTCATCCGCACAAATATACTTTATATCCCTTAAAAAATTTAATCTAATAAATAATATGTTTATGTAACTTCAATACATTAGTTTCTTCCAAAAACTTGGGAGACAGAAAAAGACTGCAGGTCAACCAAACCAGGTTTGACCCGTTTTACATGCTTTCAAAAATTGACTCTCTTTACCCGTTGCCCAATCCGTTCATTTTGCCACCTCGATTTACAAGATATATAGTATAATAAAATAAAAAACAAATTCAAAGGAGGCACATATATTTGTAATTTTGTAATACTAAAATAAAAATACTGGATTATTAAGTCATACCTATATATAGCAATAAAAACCCTATGCATGCTCAGGACTGGAAGATGGAATAGCCCTTGTGTCCCCGCCATCTACACCCTCTGCAATCGATGAGTTGTCTTCTCCCCTTGAGTTCAGAGCTCCAAGATTCATACGATCAACTTCCTCTTTAGTATAAATATATATCTTGCGAACCATGACGATAAATTCCCTGATAAACACAAAAAGGATACAGTGATGTGAGTTAAACTTCTAAAAACAGAACGAGTAAAGTTCAAGATAAAAGTAAATATTAATCAAAAACTTTTAAGGCCAACAATTTCAACCCAGTTCCTTATAGATGGATCGACTTGGACTATGTTTTATCTTTAACTAGTTCACCGGTTAAAATTAAAAATATAGAAATAGATATACAGAAAAGTACTGTAATCAAATGGCTGATAGCGGTTCAAAGTATTTCAATGCAAAAAACCTTCTAAAATCAATTTATTCTAAACATAACCATAACCCGTCGGGATTGGGTATGTTGTTGTTGTTGTGCAATCACACTTGACCCGCTTATTCATTTGAAAAAATTCTGGGAACTGGGTCAGCCGAAAGGACCATTTCAAACTGTACATGAAATTGTATTTTGTGACAGGACCACCTATTTTGACACCTCTGATACGTTTCAATATTATAGGTACTTACTCCCATGGATCATCTCCAACAAGCATCATGTCACCCTCGTCATCGGTGTAGACAACTACCCAAGTCTTGGTGCGATCTTTCAGTTCTCCATGGAATTCAAACAACGTATCCAACTCAGCAATAAATTCATCATAGTTGTTGAACTTAGTAAGATCCACAGACCTACCAAGGGCAGTCCCCTGCTTGTGAACCTGAAATTAATACGACTTTTTAAGCTAACGTGAACACACTAAGAAGACCAGTAGAATCATATAATACAGACAATACTAGATAGACAAATCAACCCGGGTTATGTTTGATCTCTAATGAGCCAAGCACTTAATTTAAAACAAAAAAGCTACATAAAGAAGAAACTGATCAAATGGGTTGAATGGGTCGATAGTCTCCTAAAAGCAAGTTTTTGATGCATAAAAACCTCCTGAATAAGTTTAATCTAAGATTATTACTAATATGATATAACTTTTGTAATGCATAAACCTCTTATATCAAATTATTCTAAAAATTAAAATTATTATAGACATAATATAACTATTATCAACATATCTGACACACTAATATTCTTGTAATGCATAAAACCCATATAACTGTTGATAGAATATAATGTTCGTAATTATATTTGACAGTTTACACATGAATTATTTATATGACGATAAAATGTTTTCGACAAATAGTGTTTCGATCAACCCATCTCAACTTTTTTTACCAAAAATAAAACCCCTTTTTGACCCCGTCCATCCCCCCCCCCCCCCCCCCCCCCCACCCCCCCCCACCCCCCAACACACCCCCCCCCCCCCCCCCCCCCCCACCCCCCCCCCCCCCACCCCCCCCCCCCCCCCCCCCCCCCCCCCCCCCACCCCCCCCCACCCCCCCCCCCCCCCCCCCACCCCCCCCCCCTCCCCCCCACCCCCCCCCCCCCCCCCCCCCCCCCCCCCCCCCCCCCCTCCCCCCCCCCCCCCCCCCCCCCACCCCCCCCCCTCCCCCCCCCCCCCCCCCCCACCCCCCCCGCCCCCACCCCCCCCCCCCCCCCCTCCCCCCCCCCCCCCCCCCCCCCCCCCCCCCCCCCCCCCCCCCCCCACCCCCCCCCCCCCCCCCCACACCCCCCCCCCCCCCCCCCCCCCCCCCCCCCACCCCCCCCCACTCCCCCCCCCCCCCCCCCCCCCCCCCCCCCCACCCCCCCCCCCCCCCCACCCCCCCCCCCCCCCCCCCCCCATCCCCCCCCCACCCCCCCCCCCCCCCATCTATTTTGTTACAATTATAAGCCGAGGTACCTTAGTAAAACTGCCTTGTTGAAACTCCCTGTACTTTCGCTTGTGGCTTTGAATCTTGATATTGCTTCTCTTGCTCTTTACCAGCCAATAAATTACCAATACCTTTCATACCCTTGGAAAGTTCAGACCTTTGATCAGATTCATATGCGGGGAAGTTTTGTAATTGTATCCCTTGATGTGTATTCCCTGCTGCATCTGATGCAACCTTGTTACCAGGAAGGGTTACACCAAATAGTTTACAAGTACCATCTTCTTGCTTCCTAGGGTCATTTTGCTGAACCAGGGGTGATTTCGGGATTACTTCACTAGAATGAGAATTCATTTGTAGATTAAACGAAACGGGTGGAGGCATTAGCCATTTCCCATGCTCTTGCTCGTTACCCCTTTGATTCGCCTGAACAGGATACTCACCAAAAGGATTTTTAGTGTGGGGCACGTACTTGAGTGATAAATTGGACGGCATGGACGGCATGGTCGACCATGGGTTTGACTGTACGCTGAATTTTTCTTCATTTTGACTGTTGCGGGACCCAAAACCTGATAATAGATCTGTAAAAGAGGCTTCCAGGCCCCTGCCTAACGGTGACATTTTTTGCATCCCATAACGTTGAGACATCGGAACAGAAACTCGGTCAATTTTGTCATCTTCTATGACTAAGGATGGCCGCTGACTTTTTCTACCACTTGAATCTGACTCATTCTCGGCAAATGCAACTCTTGGTGTTGATAATTCTTGTCCTTGCAAGACCCTAGAAAATGCACTTGAAGGTGACAGGTCTGCTGCCACGGGCCTTGATGAGCCTATAATAGTTAAGAGACAGAATATATTGTTAACAGATTCATCAAGACTAGAGCTGAAAATTTTCAATAGCTTAAGTTATAGGAAAATAGGTCCAATGGGCCAAACTGATCGCAAGTCCCCCAAAGGTAATTTTAAATCCTAAAACCTCCTAAACCATTTTCCAAAAAATTAGTTAGCACTGAAAGAGTATATTGAAGCCATCATTTTTGGCACGCTGATTATTATAAAATATAATTAAAAAAAATCGAGCAAAAAGTGTTCGGGTCAAGCCACCTTGTTCTCAACGTGTACCAATAACACATTTAAACTCCTAAATCATTTTATTAAAAAAATATATATTACCATCCTTGGCAAGCTATGTTTTATAATAAGAATACGAAAATGTTGGACAAAGAATGTTTCGAGAGCCCAGAATAGCTCGTGCAATCGGTACACAAAAATACCCATTTTGACTCGAACCTGTCTATAATGGTTACCTAAACTGCCTGACTTGTCAATTTACCTTCTCTTGTAAGAACAGAGGAATCAGGGGATGAAGGCAACATGCTTGTTCGAGGCCTTTTTTGTTTCTGGACTGGAAGTGGATTAACTGCCGGAGGGATGAGGGCTGGTTCTATCTTCCAGGGTGAAACTCTCTCGGGCCTAGGAATACCCGATTGTTCATCCCATCTTACCTATAAAAAAAATAACAGGAAAAATTTAATCTCAGACCTAATGAAGTGAAATTACATATTCCACAACTGCTAATTATTAAAAGTACCCTTAGGCATCTCCATTTGGATTCTCGCCAATTTTGAGGATCAGAATCTTCCATCCCAACTATAGTCCCAGTAAATCTACAGATTATACAAACTATTATGTCATAATCTGATTACTAAAAGTAAGAAAAAGGTATATGGGAAGTACAAGTAGCAAAACTGATTAGCTATACCTTTGCTCAGGGGCCTCTTCGCCTTCGAAGCGCATTTTAAAGCGCATGCCAATTGAGTAGTTGTTTTTCATGGCCTCCATGTACTGATCATATGGGACAATAAACTCTGAAGGACTAGTCCTGTACCAAATTATATTGTCAAAATTTAGTGTGAAATCAGAATAATAAAGACCCTGATTTACCAACACATGCACTTAAAAAAAGTTCCACCCCCACAAAGTTTGCAAATATTAAACATACTCCAAAAGAGGGTTTGACAAGAGCATGAAACATAATGAATTGGTCGATTTGGGTTGTTTTACCACAAACAGGTCAAAAAAATTAGCTAAAAAGGAAGCAGGGCAAACAGCTTTCAAGTCGCTTGAGGTCTATTTTATACCCATACAACCTCCAAAACTGTCTTTTTGATAAAGAGTTATATTATAACCATGATAACATTGTTTCTATAATCACATGTAGTGTAACAAATTAGTCAACTAGTTGTTTATAAAAATAGCGATAAAATGAACAGAAAGAGAAGACACAAAAAACGTTTGCAACCCAACCCCACTAGAGCCAGCCGCTTCGACCCTACACTATAAAATGGCCAATTTCCTCCAGATTCCCGAGCCCATTTTGACACCTTTATGTATTATTCAAATACCTGGGTTTATAATAGACAGTAAATATCGTTCCAGTCTGAATTGCATGCCACGCCGTTGCGAGCACTCCAAGATGCATGCTATGACTCGATATAACTGATGAAGGCACGTTTGCCTGCTGCCTCATTGCCCTTCGTACCCCAACACGAAGGTCTCCATTTTCACCTCTATATATACCATTTGGTCATCAGATAATATAAAGTACAAATAAGATAATAAAATTATGTAAAAAAGATATGATCTAAAAGTGAAATCAATTTGTACCTAAGAAATATAAAAGCGTCGCCAGCAACGAGCCTTTTAGAGCTCACAAACACACTCCACCCACTTTGAAGCAAGTGCCTTCGGGGTTGACCTGCATTGACCAAATATGAGTAAAACAAATTGAAAAAAGAAGAGGTGTAAGGGGCCGTTTAGTTGGTGAAAATATTTCATGTTTTCCGTTTCTAAATTCCTAAACAAGGGAATGGTTTTTCTTCTCTAGAGAAGAGTTGAGAATTTTGAAAATCCGTTCAGATGGAGTTATATTTTTCATTTCTTAAAAAATGAAAAGATGTTTAGATGAAACTATTTTCAAGCATTGAGAAGAAAATGAGAAAGAAAAAAGTGAGAATGATAAAATAGACTTTTCAATTTTTATGTTAAAATGTTAAAGAAAAGTGAGATTGAGAATTCCACTTTTTTGAAAAATGTTGAAAAAAGATGCGACTAAACGGATTTTCAATATTTTCCTTTTCACATGAAAAATTTCCTAGAAAAATGAGATATTTTTCCCCAACTAAACGGCCCCTAAATCTTTGGATAATTTCTTGCTTAATCAGAAAAACAAAAATCCGCGTGATAAAAAGAACCCTAAACATAAAATCAGTTGTAAAATGGACGAGCATTAAGAGAACTTGAAGCGTTTACCAAACCGAGGCTTATATAGATAAAAAAAACTAAATAAATGAATCCCGTGTGTAGATATACAAAGGAAAGCATTTATGCAGCCTTGTCCATAACTTTTGAAATGACAAAAACAAGAACCACATACCTCAATGTTTAGTTCAACCTTATCTATAGAGGGAAAGTACATATCAAATTATCTTTAAAACCAAACTAGACAAGAACCCGATAATTCAAAACTGAATGTGTATCAAGCAATTACCGCGGAATATGTGCTTGAATTGCCATTGGTTGCCATGCAAATCCTTGGCTTTAAGGTCTTGTGTTGGGGGTTGCTTTGACATGTCCTGCCATAATCATATTACCATATAGACATAAGTGACAAAACACAAACGAGAGAGGCTGAAGAATTTAAAATTTAAGCAACCAACCAATGCAGGAAGACATTCGTCAGCATGGCGTCTCAAAACAGAGAAACCACCATGAGTGCTTGTATCGGAAGCAGTCAACGTCTTGCAAAAAGAATGCACGTGAAACCGCGGTTGGGCAGGTGGTGCAGGTTCCTTCTTAACGGCATTCTCATCTTGCTGTCGATAACAAAATTTCAAGAATTACATGCAAGTATCAAATAAGAGCTATACATAAGTCATCTCAAACTGGCGGTAAACTCACATTACTTTCCGGCATCAAAGTTATTTGAGCGAACACCTCGTCCGTATCTTGTTCAGCCTACAAACGCAACACCACAAAAAGAACATATATCAGTCGAGGTAAAACCCTCTACCACAAACACCAAATTGGGGCGTTTGTTTCGGTTCATATAGGAGGCTTATAGCTTATGTGGTTTTCGGCTTATATCTTATAAACTCAGTTATTGTGGCTTATTTTAAAACTTTCCGGCTTATATAAAGCTAATTATGACATATTAAATTTATATAAGCCAAAAAGTTTCAGAATAAATCACAAAAGACGAGCTTATGAAAAATAAGCCCAAAACCAAATAAACCATAAGCCATATAGCCAAAACAAACACCTTGGGGGGTGTTTATGAAATTATAAATCTCAAAATAAGCTAGAAAGTTGGAGCTTATAGAATATAAGCCAAAATTAAATAAGCTCATAAGCCCACGCATAAGCTTAAACAAACACCCCTTAGGTGGTGTTTGTTTCTGCTTATATAGCCGGCTTATGGCTTATTTAGTTTTGGGTTTAAATTTCATAGGCTCACTTTTTTAGGCTTATTTCGAAACTTTTTGGCTTATGTAAGTTCATTATGTCATATTAAACTTACATAAGCTGAAAATTTTCAAAATAAGCCACAAAAAGTGAGCTTATGAAACATAAGCCCCAACCAAATATACCATAAGCCAGCAATATAAGACAGCAATATAAACCATAAGCCAGTAATCTTAAGCAAATTTACCCTCAAATGCACATTCATAACACGACAAAGTATCTTTGATGGAAGATTATAAACCGGCATTTGTTGTTCCGCAACCTGGTTGGTAGACGCCTCAACCTAATAAACACATAGCCCACAATAACTACTTATGGTTAGAAAACAAGCTACAAAAAATACATTAACGATCACTATTTTAAAACACAATTCATACAAATTCAGACAATTATACAGCAGAAATACGAAAACCGAACACTACAACTACACAAAAACCAGATTTATAATAACAAATGCCAATCAAAACAAATTTATACAAAGTCAAACCTGCTCGATGTGCCCTTGAGGAAAATAGAAAACAAGCTCGTTCTCCTGCGGCACGGTGACGAGCGGACCAGCACAAGCTCGCCACAATTCCTTGTAAAGAGCTGCATCCGCATCAGCTACACACATACACACAAAACGAAATTAATTACTAACACAATCAAATACATAAAACGACTTTATCATTCCGAAACTACAACAACTACCTCTAGCAGCAGGAACTGCCGGAACAGCTCTTGAATCAGATGACGCCATTTTAACTACTCTTGTTACAGATCTCTTATCTTAAAATCCCTAATTCTTAACAAAACCTTAAACTCCAACCTTAAATCACGATCAACCCATTTTCTACCTTAAATTACCACCAAATTTGCAAATTCAACGCCGAAAATCGTAAAATCGCAACGAAACCCTAGAATTTCACCAACTAAGCAATTTTAACAGTCCGAAAACCGTAAAATCACCAACGAAACACTAAAACTAAACTTTCAACCACTAGATCAACAAAATTTCACTTCAAAACATCAAATTAACCACAAAAAACCTCCATATATCCCTAATTCACCTTCAAATCACTAAATTAACCACTAAAAACCCTAATTTCACCACAAACCCCTAAAATTCCTCATCAAACCACAAGATCAACATAATTTCATCATAAACACCTTAAAACCCACCAAATTCAACACTACACACTTTCAGAAACCCTAAAAATCAACCTTCAAACCATAATTTCACTAAAAACTGAACAATTATTTTATCTTTATAGAAAAAAAAATTATAATTTTTTTTTTTTGAAGAAAATATTTATTATTATTATTTTTGATGAGTGAGTTGAATGAAGGTCAAAATAATAATAATTATTGGTATAAATTTATAATGAGAGAGTAATGGTAATGGGTATTTATTTGAAGAAGAAGAAGCAGTGGTCCTAAACCAACACACTTTTTGTGTGACTGACTGTTTATTTCTTACCGGTTATTACCGGTCATTTCTTTTTCCCCCGGGAATCAGTTAAACCATTAAACGATGTCGTTTTGGGTGTTTTGGTTTGTTTAAAAAAGTGTTATTTTAGGTCCTTGAAGTTTTTAGTTTGTCAAAGTCTATCCTTTTATTAATGCTCTGTTTTCAAGTAACCAAATCACCTTTCTTTTGCGGTCCCTTTTTCCTTTTTTTCCTACTTAAGTGATACTCGAGAATACAACTTTTTTTTCTCGTTCATTTTCTTTCTTTTCCTTCTTTAATAATTTTCGAGAACACAGTGTAAGTGATTTTGTAGAAATGTCAATATTATTGACTGAAAGCTAAAGGTCATGTTTATAAACGATCGAAAGCAAATTACTAACTGTCAAACCTTCATCCAATGATACACTATTACAATTGATGATACTGCTGATTTTTAGCATTTTCTTTATATTTTCAAAAATAATTTGAGAAAGCTTTAATCTAAAAAATATTATATGTTAATTTAAACGGAAATGATATAACACGTGATATGGTATAGACCGAGACGATTAGGTTTCACGAACTCATGGTTTTGAGTTTAGACTTTGATTGGAATATATAAGCTATTTTTCAAAGAAAATTATCAAGATGAAAATGAAACAAAAAGCTTTTGTGAATACTTAAAATTCGTAATAATTTTATTTAATCTTCTGTGTCTAGTTTTTTTGTTAGGTTATTGATTAAAATTGTGTTGTAGCTCTTTGTTGATAAAGTAATAACTTAAGGGGCAGTAAATGTGTATTATATAAGAATAAAGGGTATGAAACATTTTTTTAAGTTTATCATTGGAAACTCCGCCTTCTACTCGAGTGAAACGTGACCCAATGAGAAACTTACTAATAGTTGTAACCCACAAGACTCAATCTAAAACCGGCTAAATAATTGTAACCCCCGGTAACTCAAATAGGTAACCGGATAATAAATGTGACCTACTTTAATGACCGACTAATAGCGGTAAATTTTGTTTTTTAATTAAAAGTATCCGGTTTACATTGATAAAGTAACAAATTTATTTCTTTTTGGTTAGAAAAATATATCACGTTAGTCCTTGTATTTCTTTTTATGTAACGATATGTCATTTTATAAACAATAATGTTAAGGAAAATGATTGTGATTCCTAAACGTATAACTAATCTTATTCTTAAATTGACGTTATAGTGGTTTATTTGTTTGTTAATCAATGGTCTCTCTACTATCACCGACAGGTGGTTGCCACATACTTTTAGCCATAAAATTTGTTTCAACGGTGGTTAGGCGATAATATAATAATGTAAGGGGTTGTAAATGTGTTTTATGTAAGAATGGGTGTATAAATGGAATGGTGTTGCAAGTTTATCATCAAAAACTCCGTCTATCACTCGTCGTGACACGTGACCCAATGAGAAACATGCTAATAGTTGTAACTCACATGACTTAATTAGCAACCGACTAGTATTCATAACCCCGAAAAAAGTCAAATTGGTAACTGGATAATAAATGTGGCCTACTACTAATAGCAATATTTTTGTTTTTTGATTATAAAGTATCCGGTAAAATATGAAAAAGTAACAAATATATGTATGTTCTCTCTTGATGGCAAAGTGATTATTAAACCATAATCAATCCTTTAATTATTCTCTTCTTCATCATCAACACCATATCCAAGCTTGAGCATTTCTCCATATAAACCTTCCCTAAATAATACACATGATGCGTGTTGTAGTGTGTAGGTAAGTTTTGTTTATCAAGTTTTACTATTTATATTTTGCCGACTTTACCTATTAACTAACACTAACGGGCAGTGTACCCGATCAATTGTAGGTTCGTTGGTAAGTAGAGTGTCGATCACTAAAAGTGAGCGTTAATACTTAAATCTATCAGTATTTTAGTTATCTAGGTTAGTCCTAATTTATCTAATGTTAATTTTATTTAATCCTAAACTAATGCAAATGGGGTTTTTAGCCTGAGATATTGGCACGAGTTTGGTTTAATCTAAACTGAATGAGACAAATAAGGCAATTAACACACGCAAGCAGATAAACAAACGATAAAAAAGTCGTCGAGCACTAATGTAAGGAAAACGTATTAGCCAGTTTAATCTAATAAAATGTAGGAATTGTCTATGTGTGCAATGATTGTATTACTTCATTGGTGTTATATCATTCCTAAGCTATGTGTTTCTTCTCCCTAAACTCTAGGTTTGTATTCCAGTTAATCCTGTCATAATTAACCTAAACCCGCATAAAGCATACACCGCTGATTATAATCTATCTAGGAGACAACATTGGTGAATATTGAAACCTAGCTCATCGAGGCTTTACCCACTTATGTTCAATCGTTATATATATGCTGGTAGTCTACGGTCCGTACCCTACCCAAGGAAACAAAATGTCATTTGTAATCCTAAGTCACCTACTTAGTCTACCACTCATTTAACCAAGGGCAGAAATAGGGGCTTAAATTTGTAGACCTATAATTCCAGAGTCACATATATAAGCTGTATGTTTGATTTATCCCATACTCTAGTCTACTTGGTTCGTACTCCTAGATCCAGTTGAATGATAAATAAAACATAATCGAACATAAACAGATATCAAGTGATATTCGTAATCAACATGCAACGAATAAGTAAACAATCAATGTAAACAAATCAAACATTAAATTGTCATAAACATGGCTAGTACCTAAAGATATTAGCCGATAGTCATTGTAACAATACACAATATCATAGACGAATGATTAAAGTAAGAAAACATTACGCTAACCGAACGGGTATAGCGGAGTATAGATATTACAAGAGTTTTCCTATTGACTTGAGGCACTATGCTGACTTTCTAGACTTCTGAATTCGTTTGTAGATCGAACTTGGTGGTTAAGGGCTTGTTTACATACTGAAAACCGAGTTTAGGGTTTTCTATTTATAAGCTTTAGAAAAAGGTCGATACGCCGTATTGGAGGGGTCCGATACGGCGTATTGGGTAACTTGGCGTGGGCTCTACGAATATAATATTCTAAAATATTCTTAAGTCGTCTCTGAATACGGCGTATAAGGTCTTCTGGATACGGCGTATTAGCTCTTCTCGTCATGGATACCTTTTATGAAGTTAGGGCACGGATACGCCGTATTAGCTGATGTGAATACGTCGTATTGATAGTCAATCTTGCTTGTGCTTAATGTTGACCAAGGTTTCATATACGGTGTATCTGCTGATGTGGATACATCGTATTCTTCAAAGTCAGGCAATGGTCTTGAATTCATCTAAGTCTTAGGATACATCGTATCTGTCTAGAATGATACGGTGTATTAGTTGTCAGAATCAGTAGACTTTCTTGAATTCTTCATTTACGCTTCAAATTACGTGCTTTTCACTAACTTTCACCATTTGCTCGATAGTATCTGCAATTCATAATTATAAGTGATTAAGTATCAATTCATACATAAAATAATGTAAAACGAGCAATATAGCTGGGATAAATGATGCTAATAATGTGACGTTATTTGATGTCATCGAATATCCCCCCACTTGAATCCTACTTGTCCTCAAGTAGACTTTAGATTTTTCTTATGAAAATGTATTCCAAACGAATGTTTGAGATTTTTCTGATGAAAATGGAAACCAACAGGAAATGTTATTGACCATACCTCCAAAGATAGTAGATAATACATGCTTAAAAGATTTGACTATGTTGATCTACAAGGCAGACTCAAGTCAGTAATAGCTTAGGTCCCCAAGAGAAACTAATCCTCTTATTTTGAGTGCAGGGTAATCCACAATACACTTTACAGGATTAAGGAATTTTTGACAGTGGATGCTCTTGGCATATAACTGGAAACAAGTCCTTCTTTACAGATTATCAAGAAATTGATGGTGGATTTGTTGCATTTGGAGGAAGTTCTAAATGAGGTAAAATTACTGGAAAAGGTAAAATTAGGACTGATAAATTAGACTTTGAAGATGTATACTATGTAAAGGAACTTAAGTTTAACCTTTTCTCTGTCTCACAAATATGTGACAAGAAAAACAGTGTTCTTTTCACTAAGACTGAATGTCTAGTTCTATCTCCTAACTTGAAGCTACTTGATGAAAGTCAAGTCTTGCTTAAAGTTCTCAAACATGACAACATGTACAGTTTTGATCTAAAGAATGTTGTTCCTTCAGGAGGTTTGACTTGTTTATTTGCAAAGGCTACAATAGACGAGTCTAATTTATAGCATAGGAGGCTTGGTCATATAAACTTTAAAACTATGATCAAACTTGTGAGGGGAAACCTTGTAAGAGGATTACCTTTAAAGCTTTTTGAAAATGACTATACTTCTGTTGCTTGTCAAAAGGGAAAGCAACATAAAGCCTCTTGTAAGACCAAGCTTGTAAGCTCTATCAGCCAACCCTTATAAATGCTGCATATGGACTTATTTGGACCAACATCTGTAAGGAGTATCAATCACAAGACATATTGCCTTGTTGTCACTGATGACTATAGTAGGTTTAGTTGGGTTTTCTTTTTGGCCACTAAGGATGAGACCAGTGGGATCCTTAAAACTTTTATAACTGGCATAGAAAACCAAATAAATCATAAGTTTAAAATCATCAGATGTGACAATGGAACTGAGTTTAAAAATAATGACATGAATCAGTTCTGTGGGATGAAGGGTTTAGTGGGATTTTAGGGTGCCAGAACTCCACAACAAAATAGAGTTGCTGAAAGAAAGAACATGACACTAATAGAGGCAGCTAGGATATGTAGTAGATTCATTATTTATCCCCCCAACCCCCCACACCTTACTATATTTTGGGCTGAAGTAGTTAGTATGCTTGTTATGTTCAGAAGAGGGTTTTAGTGACAAGCTCACAACAGGACACCTTATGAAACTATATTACATGGTAGACCACCTGTAGTATAATTTTATGGGGACCTTTTGGGTGTCCCGTGGACTATTCTTAATATCTTAGAATCCCTAGGCAATTTTGATGGAAGGCTGATGGGGGTTTTTTTGTTAGATACTCTTAAATGCAAGCTTTAAGGGTATTTTAACATCGAACTATGAAAGTAGAGGAGAACCTGCACATACCTTCTTGAAAACAAGCCCATGTTGCAGGGAGTGGACCAGATAGGCTTTTGATATTTGATTTACTAACAAACTCTATGAATATGAAGCAGTTACTGAGTGAATTCAAAACTAATAGGAATGCAGGTATCAAGGTTAATGTTGATGCAGTACCTACTCAACAATATATTCGGCTACTATTACTTTATGATAGTCCACAGAGCTCAGAGGATGCAGTTGCTGATGATACTAGTAAAAAGACTAATGAAGAACCAGCAAATGAGGGTGAAAGAAATGGTCAAGAGAAGGAAGGAGGAGCTTCAAATAAAGAAGATGACCTGATGTGCAGATTTTAGAGCTGAAATTATATCATTTGCTTGTTCAATAGAAGAGGTTTGCTAACAGCACTAACCGAGGTTTCTACTGTTGGTGCGTTGGGCAAAGTTTTGATATTGATGATGGATCTTCCAAAACTGTCCTCTTATGCCTGATTTGCGAGGTTACTGCTGATCTTCTAAAAAAAAAAAAAAGAATATATTGGTTCTCTTGTGGTGATATAATGATGAAGATGAGGGTGCAAAGGCTGACCTTAACAACTTGGAAACAACCATGAATGTTAGTCTTATTCCCACAACCAGAATACACAAGGATCATCCTAAAGACCAAATCATTGGAGACATAAATTCAGCTACTCAAACAAGGAGGATGACCAAGATTTCTGAAGAACATGCTTTGGTCAGTTACATTAATAAGCAGAGAAGAACAAATCACAAAGATTATCAAAACTGCTTATTTGCCTATTTTCTCTCTCAAAAAGAACCCAAGAAGGTGATTCAAGCTTTGGATGATCCAAGCTGGATAGAAGCAATGCAAGAGGAGTTGCTACAGTTTAAATTGCAGAAGGTTTGGACATTGGTTGATCTACCTAATGGCAAGAGGGCCATTGGAACCAAATGGGTCTTTAGAAACAAGAAAGATGAGAGAGGAATTGTAGTTAGAAACAAGGCAAGACTAGTGGCACAAGGTTACACCCAAGAAGAAGGAATTGATTATGATGAGGTTTTTGCTCATGTTGCTAGGATAGAAGCAATCAGGTTATTTTTTGCCTATGCATCATTTATGGGGTTTATTGTGTACCAGATGGATGTGAAGAGTGCCTTTTTATATGGTACTATTGAAGAGGAGGTGTATGTGTGCCAACCTCCTGGTTTTGAAGATCCACAGTTCCCTGATAAAGTTTATAAGGTAGAAAAAGCTTTATATGGTCTACATCAAGCTCCTAGAGCCTGGTATGAGACCTTGTCTACCTACTTATTAGAAAATAGATTTAGAAGAGGCACTATAGATAAGACTTTATTCATCAAGAAGGACAAAGGTGATATCCTGTTAGTGCAAGTGTATGTTGATGACATCATCTTTGGGTCTACAAAGAAGTCTTTATGTGTTGAGTTTGAGCAGATGATGCACAAGAGATTCCAGATGAGTTCTATAGGGGAGCTCACTTTCTTCTTAGGGTTGCAGGTAAAGCAGAAAGATGATGGAATCTTCATCAGCCAAGACAAGTATGTGGCTGATATATTGAAGAAGTTTGATTTTGTCACAGTGAAGACAACAAGCACTCCAATAGAGACTAACAAGGCATTGCTCAAGGATGAAGAAGTTGAGGATGTGGATGTTCATTTATACAGATCAATGATTGGATCATTGATGTACTCGACAGCTTCTAGGCCTGACATAATGTTTTCTGTTTGTGCTTATACAAGGTTTCAAGTTACTCCTAAAGTCTCACATCTTCATGTAGTAAAGAGGATCTTTAGATGCTTGAAAGGTCAGCCTAAATTAGGCCTTTGATATCCTAGAGATTCACCATTTGACTTGGAAGCATTTTTTAACAGTGGTTATGCTGGAGCTAGCCTTGATAGGAAATCCACAACAGGAGGTTGTCAATTTCTTAGCAAAGGGTTGATTTCATGGCAATGTAAAAAGCAAACTATAGTTGCCAACTCCACTACTGAAGCAGAGTATGTTGCTATTGCTAATTGTTGTGGATAGGTGTTGTGGATCCAAAATCAAATGCTTGATTATGGGTTTAATTTCATGAACACCAAGATTTACATTGATAATGAAAGCACCATTTGTATTGTGAAGAATCCAGTGTTTCATTCTAAAACCAAGCACATTGAAATAAGGCACCATTTCATGAGAGATTCTTATAAGAAGAGGCTCATTTAAGTGATTAAGATACATACATATCACAATGTTGTTGATCTTCTCACAAAGGCATTTGATGTTAGCAGGTTTAACTTTTTGATTGCTAGCATTGGATTACTTAATCTCTGAAAATGTATTTGTTGGATTTATGATTGGTGTGGTTTGAAAATAGAATTAGTAATGAATTTGGAGTTAAAACTGGTGGTTATAAAGTTAATGCTGCTAGGCAGGATTTGGTACTACTTGGCAAAAGTTAGTACTGCTAGGCGAAAGTTAGTGATGCTGAGCCAAAGTTAGTGCTGCTTGTTACCATTGGAGTTATAACTGCTAAGCGAAATTCTTTGTTGGTAAACAGTTTCCTACTATTTTTATTCATGGGTTATGCATAAATATGGATCCTCATGAATTCCCACATGTCTATCTAGTCTTTTCTAGTGTGCCTGTGATGAATAGAGGCATGTTGTTGTATGATTATTGAAGACAGAGTTAATACTGTTTGACTTTTGTTAATACTGCTAGGCAGAAAATTACTACTGCCAGGCAAAAGTTAATGCTGCTAAGATGACATGGGCGCCAAAGTTACAACTGTTGACCAAATTCTTATCTCTTGAAGCATTGTTTGAGGGGAAGCTACTTGTTAATACAACCAAAAAGCATGGATGAAAGGATGTGTTATATCATAAGTATGTTTAAAAGAATCAAACACATCTAGGTATATCAAAAGAGGTCAGGACACCAAGATACCTCAGTCTAGTGGTCCCCCTGACGAAGGTTGGTGATGAGACTGTCCATAAGGAGTTGGGTGACAGTATGGAAAGGGCTGCCACTACTGCTTCTAGCTAAGAAGCAAAGCAACACTTAATGGATCAACTCCTTAGGGAATTGGTTCAGGTAGTGATCCTAGGTGCCAAGATACCATATTAGGGGATGTAGATGCTCAAACTAGGTTTGAGATTACATCTAAAAAGTCTAATGATCCACCTCTCTCAAGAGGTTACACACTTGGAAGTGGGGAGGACAGTATGAAACTATTGGAATTGATGGAATTTTATACACAACTGTCATATAAAAACAGAAAGAGTGTCTTGGTAAGCCAAAAGAAATGAGAGATTATGTGAGCTTAAAAATAGAAAGAAGGATGTGTGCATAAAAATCATAAATGAGTGATTATGTGAGCAAAAAGAATTAAGAGATAATGTGACCATAAAAATAGAAAGAGAGTTTGTGTGAATCAAATTTGATGATGAAAGTTTCTTATTGGAATGAAATTTGAATGATTACTGGTGTATTATTCTTAATGTTGTTCAGCTTCAACTTAATGCTGCTAAGCTTAAGTTAATGTTGTTAGGCTTAAATTCGTACTGCTCGTATTTCTTTATGCTGTTAAGCTTATGTTAATGCTGTCAGTTCAAGTTTCTGCTGCTGAGGGTGATTTTATAAATACTTCAATTAAGGGTTTCATTTACTTCTTTATTCAATTTCAATCATTCAAACACTCTCTAACCATAAACCCTTATTCAATTTTCATCTTTGATCATCAAAATCATCATTATGTCAAGCCCTAAGTTTGCTGAAACGCACAATGTGGTCGCTTTTTTGGAAAAACCCGAAGAAAGTGATGGGTTTGCAGAGATAATTGATTTCCTGAAAGCAAGTTCTGTTCATTATGCTTTTACAGTCAATCCAATCATCTACACATCTTGTATTGAATAATTTTGGGCAACTGCCAAGATACATATAGTTAATGGAGTGCGTCAATTACAAGCCCTAGTTGATAAGAAGAGGGTTATTGTTACGGAGTCAAGCATTAGGAGAGATCTTTAGTTGGATGATGCAGAAGGTACTGATTGACTTCCAACTGCTACTATTTTTGAAGAACTGGCACGTATGGGGTATGAAAAGCCTTCTCATAAGCT
Source organism: Tanacetum coccineum (assembly GCA_026074375.1). NCBI lineage: Eukaryota > Viridiplantae > Streptophyta > Magnoliopsida > Asterales > Asteraceae > Tanacetum > Tanacetum coccineum. Next base: position 532 of record BQNB010110394.1, on the reverse strand, counting down.
TACTTTCTATAAAGCCTTTTTGTCTCCATAGTGGAAGTATTTCATTCACACTATCACACAATGCTTAAGTTCTAAATCCACTGCATGGAATGAGTTTAGTACTTCTATGGCTTCTTTGATCATATGCTTGGCAACTAATCAAAAGTTTAATCTGTCTAAGTACATCTTTGATGCAATGGTGAAACACTTAGATGGAGAAAAATGAACAGAGTACTAAGCCTGATGATAGTAGTGTTGAAGGTAGTGCTGCTCAGACCCTTATACAGATTAAAGCAGTTAAGCCTAAAGTTGTTACTACTGTTGCTACAACAACAACAACTACAAGACCCAAGGCTAGAGGGGTAGTAGTTCAGGAGCCAAGTGAGTTCAAAGTTCCACAAGAGACACAATCTTCAATTTCTAAAGATAAAGGAAAAGGTATTATGATTGAGCCTGAAGTTTCTTTAAAGAGGAAATATCAAATTGCTCTTGATGAACAAATTGCAAGAGATATTCAAGCTAAGTTGGATGCTGAATTATTAGAAGAGCAAAA
>BQNB010110393.1:12168-22567 GCA_026074375.1 Tanacetum coccineum | reverse complement strand
GTTTTATCTTCACACCCCTGAACCTGGGATGTTTACCCTTCACACGCGTGGGCAATCTAGCAAGTTGAGTCATGATTGCATATCTCCATTTTCGGTTTCACCATTGAATTCAAGTGACCTCCTCCATTTGTGAGGCTTCTTTAAGAATCTTCTGTGGCCAACATAAGTGCTGTTTTTCCTAACACATGCACAGATGGAGTGTCTTCATTACATGTAGGGCATGCCTTGTAACCTTGCCCACTCCACCCATACAAACTACTTCGAGCAGGAAAATCATTGATGGTCCATAAAACCATCGCTCTCATATTGAACTTCTGGCCTGAAGCAACGTCTATAGTCTCGACACCATTTCGGTCCCATAAAACCTTCAGGTCCTCAATCAAGCCTCAAGTAAACATCATGTCCTTGCCCGGGGATTTAGGGCCAGGAATTAACAACGTCAGCATAAAAGAACTCTCTTTCATACATAACCACGGAGGCAGATTGTATGTTGTCAATATCACCGGCCACATGTGTAGGCCTGACTAAGGTTGCCAAACGGATTGAAACCATCAGCAGCCAACCCTAGTCGAACATTTCTTGGTTCTTTTGCAAAATCTGGATACTTGGTGTCAAATTTCTTCCATGCTCCACCATCAACCGGGTGTTGCATCTTACCGGGCTCCGTACACTTTCCAGTAGCATGCCAAATCATATCCTTTGCAGTGTGACTAGACTTGTACAAACGTTGTAGTCTAGGAATGATCGGAAAGTAACGCAACACCTTCTTAGGAACTTTCTTCCCCGGCGTGTTACTGTCTTTCCATCTACTCGTATTACAACACCGGACAGTATCTAAATCTTTGTTATTGTCTCCCGAAATAAAGCAGCAATGTGTTACAAGCATGTATCGACTGTACCCTGTACCCGATCGTTTTATGTCTTTCCTTTATTGCATAGTATGACGGTGGGAGCTTGAATCCTTTACTGATGGGAAATACATTTTGGAAAAACTCTAACATTTCATTGAATATAGAATCAGTCAATCTACCTTTAGCCTTAAAATAGGTAAACTTTGCCATAAAGTCTAATCGAGTCACATAGTCACAACCGGGGTACAGCTCCTCGTTGGCACTGGCATATAACTCTTCAAACTCGTTACGTGTAGCTTGAGTCGGTTCGTTACTTGTCTAACTAATATCTCCTTGAGTTGGTTCATGTGTTCATTATTCGGAGGAATATAGCTAAGATCATTAAGTAACGCTGTCATGTCACTCATCAGAGGTTGTCTTGTGTTATCTATTACTGGCGGTGGCGTAGGTGGAGCCGGTTCACCGTGTTCCACCCATATTTTATAACGTGGGTCCCACCCTTGTCTCATAATGTGGTCTGAAAGGTGTTTGATGTGTACCCATAATATATTTCGACAAGACTTGCATGGACATTTTATTTTCCCGGCACTATTCACTAACGGCTTGCAATGATCGACGAATTTTTGAAGACCGATAAAAAATAATGGTTCATGACGCTGTAAAAGTGTCCAAGTCTTATCATCGAATACCATAACTGCGTTTTAACGATACATTTAGTTATTATATGCAACTTAATTAAACACATTCAAACGAGGAATACGAGATGTTTTGTTCACCTAGTGCAACTATGGAAGGCAATCCTAACCCACTCTTTGAATGATTCGTCTATTTATGAAGCGTTATAACCGATTTACTATTTAAGAAAATTTCGGCAGCATTTCCCCTCAACTCCCCAAATATGTGTTTAAAGACATATTCGTAGGAGTAAAGAAGAAACACTGTCGAAATCATCTCAAATAGTAACCAATTATACGCATTTCATATCCTAATGATGACATAACATTCAAAAAAATCAGTCCCAAAACTGGGGACTTTCCGAAATTAATTTCTAATAAATTAATTTCGGACGGGTTTTCTATAGGATGATTAATTCAGACGGGGATTTTCCGAAATTAATCACTAAAATCCTAAAATCCTAAACAAATATACATTTAATGAAGGAACAAACATCAAATTATATCAAATTATCAACATAAGGAGTGTTTGGTTTGGTTTAGTAATATACTAACCCCCCCCCCCCCCTTTCCCCGACGACATGTCGTCGGGGATACCAAAAGGAAAAAAAAAATTGTACCTTCGGCGGCTGCTACGGCTCGGCTGTGGACACGGCTACCAACTGCCAAACAAAAAAAGTTTAACACATTTTTATAATTAACACCAAATTATACTAAACCTTATCATAATTAAAAAAAATTAAAACAAAAATTACAATGGTGGACTCGGCTAGTGTTACAAGAGGGTTTAGAAAAGAAGTATAAGAATTATCATGTAGAGGGGTTAGAAAAGAATTATGATTAGCTGGAGGAGGAGGTGGTGGCGGTATTAATTGTGCTCGTGTGCTCGTGTGAGGAGGTCGTGAGTGGTGGTGGGTTATGTGGTGAGTAGTGGTGGTGGTGGTGGGTTCTGTGGTGGTGGTGCCGGAGGTGGTGGTGGGTGAGAAGTGGAGGTGATGCTCTTAAAATCGCCTAGGAGATGTTTTTTTTATGTTTTACGTGTTGGTATGTTTCTGTAAACACAGATCTGGTTTTAGTACCAGAATTATCCCGACGAATTTGTAAAAAACCTTAATAATCTCAACAATGTAACATTACCATATACCCTAAATGCAGAAACTTTCATTAAAGTTAAATAAAATTCATTATGTGTTAGAATTTGAAAATACAAAAAAATATATAAGCAATTATGAACTTTTTGTAAGTATTTAAAATACTTTTTGTTATACAAGGAAAATAATTAAAATTATATATATATATGTACTATTTGGAAATTATGTATAATAATTTAATTATAATTATATTAATATAAAAATTAATTTAAAAGATAACATACATAATAAATTTGCAATTTGAGTAAAATCTGATTTAAAACCTATTTGAAAGGCCAATGGGACACGGGCCAAACTTTTTATTATATCTTATTTTCATTTTCATTTGTTAATTTCTTTAAAAACAATATCACAGAACCCTAATTAAAACCAAGAGGCGGCACATAAGTTTTTACAAGGCAATGACGATTTTTCTAAGGTGATTTGAAGGTCGAGGAGTGTGGGAAAAAAATAGTGGGAAGATTTTTTAAGGCTTTGTTCGATTTTTTGGTATTGCGTTTTGGGGTTCGAAAATCACAAGGGTTCATAAATTCATAAAATCACTAAGGATCATCCAAGGGTAATTTTTCTACTCACTTTCATCATCATAAATTCTGATCTTTTGCATAAGAAATTTAGCATGCATGTTATTTTGCTTTTATAAATTGAAAATATTCGAAACCTAATTTTTGGATTAAATATGGAACTCGGCATATAAATATTTGTAAATTTAATTGATATATTATCTAAGGTTGTTCATATCACATATAACTCAGATAAATTATTGGAAAAATTTAGAAGTGATTCGAATGATTATTGGGGATTTAATTGTGTTTGCCGAATTCGAATAAAGGGGAAAAAGGAAAGAAAATTGTTAAAATGAATTAGGGTTAGGGTTTTGTTATTTTTTCCAGGTGTAATTTAATGCCCAGATGATTGGAATATATGTGTTGGTGATTGGAAGAATTATTATTAGGTTTGTTGATTTCTTTGTTTGCGAATTTGCTTTTAGAGGTAGAAGGACTTGTTTTGTAATTATGTAATATGGGGTTGTTTTGACATGTTATTATATTTAGTATATTCTGGATAATAATTAGAAGTTGGGGGGTATAAAAGTCATATTGATATTATTTTGGATTTAAATGGTTAATCTTCATATAAAATTGTAAATTCTGAAAAGTATAAGGTTTGGTTAGTATTTAATGTATAAAGTATGATTTTGTCATATTTGAATCTATAAGGGCTTGTTTTGTAATTATGGATAATTAAAGATATTGTTTAAATAATTAATAAACCAAAAGGACTAAATATGTAAATTATGTAAAATTAAGGGTTTGACTTGTAAATACAGAAAATGGAAGGTATAATCTGAATAAAATAGAACACTTGATGTATTTACACTTTTAACCTTGTAAAATTTGTTGATGTTGCATATTAACCCTAAATATGGTAACCTGTTATATTTAAACCTAAACTTATAAGGTTTAACATATAAGTCCTAAGCTATTCAAAATACTTAATAGAATCTCAAATGATGAATATTACTAATTATGGAAAGTTACTAAAAATGGAAAGTTACTAAAAATGGAAAGTTACTAATTATGGAAAGTTACTAATTATGGAAAGTTACTAATTATGGAAAGTTACTAAAAATGGAAAGTTACTAATTATGGAAAGTTACTAAAAATGGAAAGTTACTAATTATGGAAAGTTACTAAAAATGGAAAGTTACTAAAAATGGAAAGTTTCTAAAAATAGAAAGTATAACTTAAATGAATGGTTTGTAACTCGAATTCATCATTTCCTTAGGTTCGGTCAAGAGGGAGTGATTCTGATATTCCTGTGGTGTTTTCTTTGATTATTGCTTTGCTTCGGAATAAGGTACAGATATTCTGACCTTATCGTTAAGGTTTCTCATGACATATTCCTCTCTATCTTTGATTTCTTATGTGATTTGCTACATTTGCTCTGAGCCTTTTATCTTGGTTCTCTTATATGATCTGTTATTATGTTCTATTTGAACCCTGCTATGCTACCTTTGATATTTGAACCTTTGGCATTGAACCTTTGCTATGATCCCTTTGAAATGAACTTTGATATGACTTTGCTTTGAACCCTTCAGTTTGAGACCCAAGCCACTATTTGTTTCCTAGCCATGAAGGTAACATGGCCGTGTCATTGATGCACCTTTGGCATGACTCATGTGTGAGTGAGTGATTTCTCACGCCGTCCCCCATTTGATATTATATGCGCATTATGAAGATTATTATTTGTTTAAGGGGCGTATGGATGCATCCTAGATTTGTTTTGTATTCGATGGATTATGACATTATGATATATGTATATTTGGTGACTGATGTTTGGGTGCATTCCACGTCTTTCACATTTGGAGCTCGCTACTCCATGGTTACTATGATATGATTTGTTTGGGCTTGGTAATTGGACTTGATTTGATTCCCTGATTCATCTTACCTTACACTATGAATTGACTTCTGATTTGTCTTACCTTATATTTGTATTCCTTTGATCATGTCTTGTGATATCCTTTGTACCTTGTATCGTATCCTTTGATTATCCGTTATCTTTTTGCGTTCGATTATATATATCTGTTCACTGGGCTTTGTAAGCTCAGCCGCATTTTCTTTTCCTGCGGCAGGTATCTAAGCTAGGAGCTGGGGTTGCTTTCGGGATATGAGTGCTGAGTGTGGACTTACCCTAGAGATCTTAGTTTTGATATATGAATTGTTTCTTTTCAAGACATACGATATTCTTTTTTATCCGGTTATTTCTGTTTGATATGTCTGTCCCTTTGAGAACTAATTTACCTAAAGTCGAGTAGACATTATCCTTTGGTTATTTATTTAAGACTTCCGCTGTTTATGCTTGTGTTATGATTGTGTATGCTTTTGATGTCACACCATATTTGTAATACTTCTACCCTTTTGGGTCGGGGCGTTACAATGCCACTCATAAAGATTATTTCCCGTTATCGTTTATGGACCAAATGCTTGAAAGACTCGCAGGAAACAAATACTATTGTTTTCTAGATGGTTTCTTAGGATATTTTCAAATTCCTATAGACCCGCAAGACTAAGAAAACACCACCTTCACTTGCCCTTATGGGACGTTTGCCTGTCGACGCATGCCTTTCGGCTTATGTAATGCTTCGGGCACGTTCCAAAGGTGCATGATGGCCATTTTCCACTATATTATCGAGGAAACAATGGAGGTCTTTATGGATGATTTCTCGGTCTTCGGGGATTCTTTCTCATCATGCCTCTCCTATTTAGACAAAATGCTCAAACAGTGCGAAGACACTAATTTAGTTCTAAATTGGGAGAAATGCCATTTTATGGTAAAAGAAGGCATTGTTCTAGGGCATAAGATTTCAAAGTCCGGGATTGAGGTCGACAAAGCTAAAGTTGATGTTATAGCTAAACTCCCTCATCCGACTTCCGTTAAAGGCATTCGAAGTTTTTTAGGTCACGTCGGGTTCTATCGTCGATTTATTCAAGATCTTTCTAAAATCACCCGGTCGATGACCCATCTTCTTGAAAAAGATACCCCTTTTATCTTCTAGAAAGAATGTATTGAATCGTTTAATATAATTAAGAAGAATTTAACTGAAGCTTCGATTTTAGTTTCCCCCGATTGGGACCTACCATTTGAAATTATGTGTGATGCTAGTGATTACGCGGTAGGTGCAGTCTTGGGGCAACGTAAGACCAAAAATTTTCAGCCTATACACTATGCTAGTAAGACAATGACGGATGCTCAAGCACATTACACTACTACAGAGAAAGAATTACTAGCCGTGGTGTATGCTTTCGAGAAATTTCGGCCTTATTTAGTCTTGTCGAAGACCATAGTGTATACGTAACCACTCAGCACACAAATATCTTCATGCCCAGCAAGATGCTAACCGAGATTGCTCCGAGTGGATTCTTCTACTCTAAAGAATTTGATGTCATTATTTCGAGATAAAAAAGGAGCGATAATCTCGCGGCCTGGAAACAGGTTAAAAATCCCCCCACTTACAAGACTTAAAATCCCCACAAGATGTTCTCGAAAACAAGGAAATTACTAAGAACATTTTCCCCACGAGACTCTTGGTAATGTTACCTTTCAAGTTGATATCACGTACCCCATGTTTTGCCCACATTGTAAAACTACCAAGCGGGAAATTTTTAATATGAAAAGGGATGTCGTCCCAACAAAATAAAAAATTCTTATAAGGATGTAAAAGCATTACTTTTCAGGACGACCCTACTTTGTTAGAATTTTGCGGATCAAAGTGAATAAGATGATGTGTTTACGGCCCAAAAAGCCATGATATCCCACGGCTTGCCATAATGAACCCGCAAACCTCGACCGAGGGACACATGGTGCCAACACACGCAAAAAAGTCTTGATCTTGATTTTTAATGGCGACAATTTACCGAGATGCCCAGACTTGGACACACGTGTGTGACCTCTTCGAACGTCTAGGAAAAATCTCGCAAAAAGATGAAATGCCCGAAAATGAAATTCAAGTATGCGAGATCTTTGACGTGTGGGGCATCGATTTCATGGGGCCGTTCCCATCTTCTTGAGGGAATAAGTACATTCTCGTGGCCGTTGACTACTTTTCTAAATGGGTTGAAGCAAAAGCGCTCCCCACTAACGATGCCCGAGTTGTTGTAAAATTCTTGAAATCTCTCTTTGACTGATTTGGAACTGCTCGTGCTATTATTTACTCACTTTTGCAATGACCAATTTGCAAAGGTCATGCTTAAGTATGGAGTTACTCACCGTCTTTCTATCGCGTATCATCCACAAACGAGTGCACAAGTGGAGGTTTCAAATCGTGGTTTAAAACTTATCTTGGAAAGGACCGTAGGTGTAAATCGTGCTTCATGGTCCAATAAATTAGATGATGCTTTATGGGCCTTCCATACCACTTTCAAAACACCCATCGGGTGCACTCCATATAAGCTAGTGTACGGAAAGGCTTGTCATCTTCCTATCGAACTTAAGCACAAGGCCTATTGGGCCTTGAAACATTGCAATTTTGACCTCAAGACCGTGGGTGATCACTGAAATGTTCAACTAAATGAATTAAATGAACTTCGTGATCAAGCCTATGAGAACTTTTTAATCTACAAAGAGAAAACAAAGAAGATTCATGACTCCAAGATTAAAAACCACGTTTTCAACGTTTGTGATCGAGTTCTTCTCTTCAATTCTCGATTAAAGATTTTCTCGGGCAAGCTCAAAACCCATTGGACCGGACCGTTCACCGTTGCTTAAGTTTTCCCTTATGATACCGTCGAGTTATCTCAAACCGACGGACCAAACTTCAAGGTGAACGGTCATAGACTTAAGCATTATTTTGGAGGGGACATACCACCGACGGTTGTCTCGGATCTCCAAACTTTCCCCATGGACAACTAAATTCGGGGACGAGTCAAGCTTAGTGACTCATTAATAAAAAAGCGCTTCATTGGTGGCAACCCATGCTTATCCTAATATAATAGTAGTAATGAATAAGTATGACGTGAGGAGGTTCGCCTCTTCCGTTCTCAGGTTTTGTGGTTTGTGTTGTAAGTCTAGGAATGCCCCGGATCATGAAGACTCTTGTGATCATGGTTTTGTCCTTCGTTCACTCGAGCTTTAATCCTTAGCGTGATTTTGGGAATCCAATATCCTAAATCTTATCGACTAACGTTTATCTTTGAGCATACTTAATAAACGGCTTTAGATTTACGTAGAGACCCTTCTTAAAACATTAAGGACAATGTCTAGTTCTAGTATGAGGGGATCTACCAATTTGATTGTGCCTGCAGTCGTTGTTTTCACGTAATCCCGTTTTTACCACCAAAATACCAAAAAAATGAAAAAAATTCAAAATTTTCAAAAATATAATAAGTGTTTTGTCACAATGTTGATTTTCATGCTAGGTAGAGTAAGAATAAATTTGACTCGATCGAGTCGATTGAGCACTAAGCTTTGTTCCCTTAACTTGTTATAAAACTTGTCTACGCCTAGTTTTATGACTAGTCATTCGCGGAACCATTTTTATTAAAGATTTTAAATTTGCGAAGAACGAGAAATGATAGAGTTAATTATGAGTTAGATGCTAAACAAGGATTAGTTGGAAATCTTAAGAGCTCATAAGTGTAATTTGTGGCTTTTCCTCCCCGAAGCTTCTAACCGGACTAATAATACGTGCTCTTTTCAAAAATTAAACTTAAATCAACGATTTTTTTTAATGTAGTCGATAACAATAATTTATTTAGTCTTAGTTCAAATTTATACTTAAATTTTCTAAAAAGAAATTTTCTCTATATCGTGGTAATATAAAGTGTAAAAAAAAGGTAATAATAATAATAAAAACTGTGGGCTGATAAAAGTTTACTGCCTCTTGCCGGCTCACAACCGATGTGGCAGTCTTCAAAAGAAGGCCTATAGTAAGAATAATAATCTGAGACTGATAAAAGTTTGCTGCATCTTGCCGGCTCACAACCGATGTTGCAGCCTTCTAAAAGGTCGAGGATTTCCTTAGTTTAAAGGATGTGTAATTATATTAAGTGTAATAAATGTGATTTAATAAATATAGGGAAAATCTCTTTTTCTTAAATTTAAATATGCTTTTGAACTAAGACTATTTCGTTTTAAGTTGTGATTTTATGTATATACGGGAAATCCAAGGGTTTTGAAACCGAAGGTCCGTGAGTCCCGATACTAGTCTCTGTGGGGTGTCAAAAGCCTGGTCACTTAGCCGCAAGGTTGGGATGTGCCGAGACGAAAGTCGCTACATGGGATGATCTCGCCTTCAAACTCATTACTTTTGGGTGGAACGTGAAGCATAGAAATTTTGCAAAACGTTTGATCTATGGTTGAAATTCGAAATAAGCACATTCACCTAAGATATAATAATTGTCGGGAGCGAAAAGTTTCACAAGGTACAAGTATGAGTAGTGTTAGCATCTTAACTTATATTTAACGGTGATTTCGTTTTTGAGCTTGGTTTGGGACAAGTGAAAAATCAGGGACGATGAATTTATCCTTTTGGGCATTTTAGGATTGAAATGCATCTTATTCCGTGACCCTAAAGTTATAAAAATAACGAAAGTCAAACGTTCTAGTTAGTTGCTTAATAAGAAAAGTATGAAAAATGAGAAAAAGGAAAAATACAAAAATATGTGTGGTAATAAGTATAAATATTTTTAAAATGGTCAAAACGGGGCTTTTCAAAATTAGTGATTCTTTAATTCCCCTTGATGAACACTTAGCTACTTTTCGAGGTAATTAGTCGAGGGGGATTGAGATTCTTGGTTTTCTAAAGTGTTTACTTATGGCATTGCGTGAGGACACAACAATATCTTAGTATGGGGGATTTTGGTATATGCTTAATTACACATACCTTTTGCCTATAAAAACGTGCCTAAAATGACCAAAATATACCAAAAATACATTGTATTTGTGTGTTTTGTGATTTATGATTGTGCAGGTAACGGATATTCAGTAAAGGACAAAAATCAAGCCAAAAAGGAAAAAACCAAGCACGGAATGGAAAGAGCGTAAAAAAGTCAAAAGTCAAAATTCAAAATCAAAAGTCAACAAGTCAAAGACGAAGCCGAATCCGAAGAAATCTTAAATGGGCCAACCCGTACCCATCTAATGGGCCGGGTCAGCCCATTAAAGTATATAAAGACCACTTTATAAGTTTAAATGGCCCAATGCCATTTAACTTATACAAAAA
>BQNB010110392.1:9521-22567 GCA_026074375.1 Tanacetum coccineum | reverse complement strand
TGTGCGACGCTACTGATTATGCGGTAGGTGCAGTCTTGGGGCAATGTAAAACCAAACATTTTTAGCCTATACACTATGCAAGTAAGACCATGACGGATGCTCAAGCACATTACACTACAACGGAAAAAGAATTATTAGCCGTGGTGTATGCTTTCGAAAAATTCCGGCCTTACTTAGTCTGATCAAAGACCATAGTGTATACGGACCATTCGGCTCTAAAGTATCTTCTTGCTAAGCAAGATGCTAAGCCAAGATTGCTTCGATGGATTCTCCTACTCTAAGAATTTGATGTCATAATTCGTGATAAAAAAGGAGCGGAGAATCTCGCGGCTGACCACTTATCAAGAATAGAAAATCCCCATCAAAGTGATCTTAAGAAAAAGGAAATTACGGAAACATTTACTCTCGAGACACTTGGGATGGTTACCCTTCGTGGTGATTCGAGTACCCCATGGTTTGCCGACATTGCAAACTACCATGCGAGGAATTTTATTGTGAAAGGGATGTCGTCTCAACAAAAGAAAAAATTCTTTAAGGATGTTAAGCATTATTTTTGGGATGACCCTTACTTATTTCGAATTTGTGCGGATCAAATGATTAGATGATGTGTTCACGGCCAAGAAGCCGTTGATATCCTCACGGCTTGCCATAATAGACCCACCGGGGGACATCATGGTACGAACTACACCGCTAAAAAAGTCTTTGATTCTGGTTTCTATTGGCCGACTATTTACCGAGATGCCTATGACTTGGTCACACGGTGTGACGCTTGTCAACGTCAAGTAAAAATCTCGCAAAAAGATGAAATGCCTCAAAATGCAATTCAAGTATGCGAGATCTTTGACGTATGGGGCATCGACTTTATGGGCCCGTTCCCGTCTTCTCGGGGGAACAAGTACATTCTCGTAGCCGTTGACTATTTGTCTAAATGGGTTGAAGCAAAAGCGCTCCCTGCTAATGATGCTCGAGTTGTTGTTAAATTTTTGAAATCTCTTTTTGCGTAATTTGGAACTCCTCGTGTTATAATTAGTGATCGCAGTACTCACTTTTGCAATGACCAATTAGCGAAAGTCATTCTTAAGTATGAAGTTACCCACCGTCTGTCTACCGTGTATCATCCACAAATGAGTGGAGAAGTGGAGGTTTCAAATCGTGGTTTGAAATGTATTTTAGAAAGGACCGTAGGTGAAAATCGTGCTTCATGGTCCGATAAGTTAGATGATGCTTTATTGGCTTTTCGTACCGCTTTCAAAACACCCATCGGGTGCACTCCTTATAAGATAGTCTACGGAAAGGCGTGACATCTTCCTATCGAGCTTGAACACAAGGCCTATTGGGCCTTAAAGCATTGTAATATTGATCTTAAGACCGCGGGTAATCACCGGAAAGTTCAAATAAATGAATTAAATGAACTCCGGGATCAAGCTTACGAGAATTCTTTAATCTACAAAGAGGAAACGAAGAAGATTCATGACTCCAAGATTAAGAACCGTGTTTTCAACGTTGGTGATCGAGTTCTTCTCTTCAATTCTCGATTAAAGGTTTTCTCAGGCAAGCTTAAAACCCGTTGGACCGGACCATTCATCATTGCACAAGTTTTCCCTTATGGTGCTGTCGAGTTATCTCAAACCGACGGACCAAACATCAAGGTGAATGGTCATAGACTTAAACATTACTTTGGAGGGGACATACCATCGATGGTTGTCCCGGATCTCCAAACTTTCCCCATGGACCATTAAATTCGGGGTCGAGTCAGGCTCTCTTAGGTCCGAGTCAAGGCTCGTGCCTTGGTTAAACAAAAACAAGCCTTCGTGGTGGCAACGACATGCTTATCTTAATAATAGTATATTATTATAATAATTATGAATAAGTGTTATGTGAGGAAGGCTTCGCCTCTTCCTTTTCTCTCTTTTCCGTGTTTTGTGTTTTGTGTCCAGGATTACCTCGGATTTTAAAGACTCTTGTGCTCGTGGTTTTGTCCATCGTTCACTCGATCCTCAATCCTTCACATGCTTATATATGGGAATCCGATATCCTAGATCTTATTGATTAACGTTTATCTATTAGGATAATTAATAAACGGCTTTAGATTTGCGTAGAGAACCCTTAATATTTGGATTATGCCTTGAAATTAGTATGGGGGTGACAGTCTCACATTGAGGATAATGTGTAGTTCTAGTATGGGGGGGATCTTTCGATTTGATCTTACTTACATTTTCCTTGTCTTCACGTAACCCCGTTTTTCCACCAAAAATTTGTGATTTTATGCCAAAATTTATTTTTTTTTCAAAATTTTGCGATTTTGCGCTCTAGCTTGCCCCTTAACTTATATAAATTTAAGCTTTTGCTAGTCTTTTATTCAAGAAGCTTTAAAATGAGAATTCTAGCTTGAAAAAGCCAAGAGTTTGCAAATTTCCATGATAAACTTTAAATATGCTAAGCTTATTTTATTAGACTAAGCATTCGCGGATCTTTTTATTAAAGATTTTAAATTTGCAAAGAACGAGAAATGATAGAGTTTTATATAAGTTAGATGCTAAACATAGAGTAGTTGGATCTCTTTAAGGCTCATAGAGGTTAATTGTGGCTTTTTGCTCCCATTAGCTTAATAAATGTTATATAATTGTTGAATAAATAAAGTTACTTTAGGTTTTTGTGATTCTTAGTTTAAATAACTTTGTAGAGATTCCTTCTGGTGAAAGTAAGGTACCCATCGAGGTTTGTCAGTGTTGTGGGGAAATAGGCTACCGATTCCTGACGGCTCGCTAACGTTGTCTAAGTAGTTAAAAGACCACTAGACTTGAAATTTGGCTAATAATAATAATATTTATGTAATAAACTGAAGCCGAAATAAGACCACTACCTCTTGCCGGCTTGCAACCGATGTGGTAGTCGTTTAAAGGGCGGAGGTAACAATAATAATAAAAACTGTGGGCTGATAAAAGTTTACTGCCTCTTGCCGGCTCACAACCGATGTGTCAGTCTTTTAAATAAGCACATAGTAATTATACTGATAAAAGTTTGCTGCATCTTGCTGGCTCACAACCGATGTTGCAGCCTTCTAAAAGGTCGAGGAAATTACCGAGGTCGAAATAAGACTCCTAGACCATGGTCGGCTCGCATACCGATATGGCAGTTGTTTAAAGGACCGAGGTTTAATAATGTTGCAATAATAATAATAATAAAGCCAAATTTCGACTCAGGGGTTATCTAAAAAAGGATAACCCCTAAATCAGGTGAAATTAGAACCTTAATGTAGACCTTATTCTTACCATATCGTCTCTTTAGGAACGGATTTCAAACTAATTATGGTCTAAACCGGGTTTACTGTAGGAACCCGTTAACACTTCACTTCATACAATCGATCACGAAATCAAGAACTAGAAATGAGAAAGAGATGTGAGTTGTTCTAGAGAGAGAAACTAGAGAGAGGTTAGAGAGAAAAGTGAAAAGATATTTCTTAGATATTTTGAACAACTAACTTTTCCAAGTGGAAAAGTTCCTTATATACCCCGACACTTAAAAGTGACGCGCGGGATATTTAACTAGGACCCGGGCTCGGGTTTTGCTTGGGATTAAACCCAAAACATATACAATATTAGATTATCTATCGAGCCCGATTCCCGATATTATCCTATTACAACATTAACTAATTAAAGACCGAAGCTCCATCGTAGAGTGACCGAACTTCCTTGTTCGACTCAATAAATTGAGGCTAACAATCTCCCCCGAAGTGAGGTCTTGAACACGGGAACGAGCTTCCTTTATTGACTCAATAAAATTGAGGCTAACAATCTCCCCCGAAGTGAGTTCATTGATGACACTCCTTCATGAGATCAGTGAGATTGCTTTTGTCGTTTAAGCTCGAGTGTTCTTGGTCTTTGTCTTCGTTGTAAGCTTGTTCCTTCATGCTTTGCGATCGGCTAAGACGGCCTAAGATGAGAATCCAATGATTGAGAAGATTGAAAGGACAGGATTAAAGGGAGCGTGCAGAGGCTAAAAGGACCTAGAAGCTTCATTGGCATGCTATATAAAGCCCCTCACATTACCACAAACCAGGAGAGTAGTTTATAAAATTAGCTTATTAAAATTAGTTTTTAATTTTCATTTAAAATGTTTTAGCTTAATGTTTGTTTGATGTAATTTCCTTTTTTAGAATTATAAGCAGTTTTTCATTAATAGAATTTGAATTTTATCTTACTTTTCTAAGGATCACTTTTACTTAAACTTTGTCTAATAAGCTAGTACTGTTACATAAGCTTCTCATAAGCTCAGATCAAGCACTTTGAGTCTCTAAGCTCAAAGTGAGCTATTAATAAGCTCTTAATCAACTTAAACAAATTAAATCAGTTAATTACCTTTGCTTTGGATAAATGGACTTATGGATGATAAGTTTAACAAGGAAGAGCTTATGGGATCTTTACCAGCTTATCTTAGGATAAGCTGGAGCTTGTAGCAGCTTATTGAGCCTTAATTGCTTTTGTTAAGCTAAGGCCATTTGTAAGTTTTAATTTACTTTACTGTTCTTAATTCCTTAGCTTATAGTTGCTTATCTCTTGCTTATTGGTGCTTAATTCTATAATATTGTGCTTGTTAAGTGTTTTTAATAATCTGTTTTTAAGTCTGATAGAATAGAACTTAGTTTACATCTTAGTTGTCTTTAATCTGTCAAAAAGTAAAAAATATGAGAATAATTAGTTAAGCTTAGTTTTTGTCTTAATATCTTATCGTTTTAAGTTTATATAAGTGGAGAAAAGATGTTAACTATCTAGTATTTGAGTTTGGTTCGCTAGATTTCATTTTCTCAAGCTAATATTGATTATTATGAAACTAAAGGAGTGTTTGGATCAGCATTACTAACCTAAAGTTAGTACTGCTTAAGTCCTTTTGGTCTTTAATTGTTGGTTTAAATCTCTCATAGTTGTTTGTCTGTGTAGGATTTATAGGTTAGATTAGGTTTAATCAAATTTTTTATAGGTTAGTTTGCTTTGTATTTTCATAAAAACTGTTAAAAAATACAAAAATACTAGTTTAGCTTATAGCTTATTGATTTTGCTTATTAGTTAGCTTAGATTTGCTTAATAGGATTTATATTAGCTTATTATCATCTGGTTTTCAAGTTTTAATTATTAGAATTCATTTTCATAAGCTAAATTGAATTTTCATATAAATAAAGGAGTGTTTGGATTTGCTGTGTTTGACCTTCAAAAGTCAAGCTAGGTTGCTAATTGATTTTGAACTAGCTTTAAATTCACTTAAAACCAGTAGTAAAGTTGTTTTCATAGATTAGACTTTAGAATTTAGCAAGTTAAAGCTTAGTTTTCAAGGCTGTGCACCAGGGGAAGATTTTCTTTTTAAGGTAAAAAGAGGTTTTTGATCCAAGTTTTTTTTAAGCTTGGACATTGTTTGTTTAGTGTTTATTCACACTAATTTGGAGTGTGCAAAGCAGTTTTGACCCCTAAGGTCAACTGCAAATTGGTTTAACCCATTTTGGGTGTGCATCAGATAGGACCAAGTGCAGTATCAAACTGCAATCCTTTTTGTTCAAAATTAAGCTAGCTTAGAGTAGTTTTTATCTTTCAAAATTAAGTAGGCTTAGAGTTTACATAACAGTTAAGATAGATTAAAATTTGTTTTTTTTTCAATTTATAGCTTTATACCTAGGTTTAATTTGATCTTCAAGTTCATAAAAATTTTGAAAAAAAAAACCAAAAACAGTAGCTAGTAAGATTTTGTTTCTAATTTTTAGATTTTTAGCTTATAGGATTAGTTTTTATGATTTGTAATTGTAGCTCAATAGTAGTTTGTTAAGTTTTCAAAAGCTCAGCTTCTGTAGTAGCTTATTATAGATTATAGCTTAATTGGTTTTTGAGCTTAAAAAGCTTCTTCCTGAGTTATCAGCTTTGATCATTAGATTAAGTAGTTTAAAAGGTGTTATTAGTTGAGGTAGCTTATTAAAATTAGCTTCTACACGTTATAAGCTTTCAGAAACAACTTTTGGATTTACAAATAGAGCTTATTTGAGATCTATGCAAGTAATTAAGTGAAATTTAGCTTTTTGGCTTTCAAAAGCCAACTTTCTGTATCAGCTGGTTTAAATAGTTGATTTTGTGCTTATTATTAAGTTTCAGCTTATAGTTACTTTATTAAAGTTGTTTTAAAAAGTGTCTTCTATAACTTTGTAGTTTTAAGTTTTCAAAAAAAAAGGTTGAAAGTGGGACTTGAACCCACGACCCCCTGCACACACACCACACTCCTTACCAACGTGCTACAATAGCTCATCCAACCTAGGTTCCTTTCATTTAATTGTTATACACTTTTGGACCTTAAGCTTAAATAATAAGATGTAGCTTATTTTGATTTTCCCCAGCTTATTAGATAAGCTGGGGGCTTGTTTTCATCTTTCCTTCATTCCTTGATACTTTTAGGATTTTTTGTGAATTTTTGGTATTTTTCCCTTTATTAGTTAATTTTTAATCATTTTTCTTAGATAAATAATTTCGAAAATCAATAAAAAATAGAAAAATAATTTTTAAAAACACAAAAAATTAGTTTTTAGTTTTAGAATAAATACTTTTAGGTTTACATGCTTTAAAATCATTTTTATCATTTTTATATTTTTATTTTCACTTTTAAGCTTTTTAATTTATTTTTAAAATTAGGATTTTAATATTAAAAATAGTTACCAATAGTTTTCTGAGTTCTTATAATATTTTAGATTTTTCTAAGTTTAAAAATCATTTATTAGAATTTTTAAGATTTAATTTGCTAATTTCTAGGATTTAAATAGCTTAATTTAGTTTTTAATTTCAAAAATAATCAAATAAATAATTTTCTTTTTCTTAAAATTTTTCTTTGATCTTAATTTAGGCTTAGAAATTTAATTTGCATTTTTAGGATTTAATCTTGCCTTAGTTGCTTATTTGTCGCGTTTTCTTTATTCTCGTTATTTGTTTTTCTTGTTTAATTGTTTTTAATTGTTTAATTTAATTGTTGATTTTAATTATTAGAAATATATAATCACATCAATCTTCGTTTTCATTCAAATCATTGTCCAAACAAGAACGTGGTTTCAATTTCATAAATCGTTGGGGAATAACGACCCGGGAATCATACTTCCCGGTTAATATACGTATTATATTATATATATTTGTGAAGATTTTCCTTTTTACCTTTGTCCTCAAAGGTAGTTTGGTAATTTTCCATCATATATTATATTTTATATTATTACGTGTGTTAAATACTATAAATCAAGCATACAATCTTCCTTGTGTTCTATTTTAAAAACAAGCATGTTATCTCCCTTGCGGGTTTATAATACAATTAAAGTGTAAAAAAAATGCGAGGCTATGAACTCACTTAGTGATGTCGGACGAGAATATCGATGAATAAAAACTTCGAAAGTAGGCGCGTCAATCAACCAAGACCTATACAAATTGTAACGGGTCTTAGGTTTCTAGTCGATAAAAATTAACGAAAACTCATAATAAAGTAAATATATATGTATACATGTAGTTAACATGATGATCAAGTTTATATGATGTAAGTATTTTAAACTTAAGCTTTTACATGTTTTTAATTTGCCACTTTTAGCCACTTCAACTAGTATTGTCCATATTAGCCCAAAAAGCCCAATAGGCCCATTAAGCAAGCCCATTAAGTTATTAGGTTGATATTATCACTCAAAGACCAGGTCCTAGCCCATTAGTTAGGTCCAAGTGGATTGGGCCTAAAGCTAAGTCCAATGAGTCCAATTTGTTACATTGGGCCTAGTGGTCCAATAAGCCTTACGGGTCCATTTTAGCTAGTATAAAACTTTTATTATAAGTTTTCGGGTTCTCGGGGTCGGGATACTTTTATTATCAGTTTGTTAGCCTTTTAAAACTCCCAAGAAGTGGGTCCTTACCACCTCGGGTTTTAGTTACAAAAATCGCTTTACATAGTATAGTGTTCGGGTAGTAGTAAATTTTATATACTTTCGTGTTTACGAAAATAGTCGTAATTTATAAACCGTAAATGGTATAATTTATATATTTATATGCTTGGCTTCATATTTAAGTCCACTTTACAGATTCAAACTCATTTTAGTACATCTTTTAGTCATACATATACATAGGGTTACTTTTATACATAAAGGTCATGTTACAATTTCGGACTGAAATCTCACTTTTACCGTTTTTGACGCCATTTTCAAACCGTAAATAGTTGGTTGACCATCCAATTGATTCGGAACCTACATGATTTTATCTAGGTCTCATAGTTTTAACTTTTTAACCAACTCAGTCCGTAAATGTGACTTTTTATACCATCTGTACAGCAAGGTCCAGATTTGACTAGTTTTAGTGTTTTGACCATATCTCACTCATTATTTACTTTCTTGGAATCATCCAATTTGCCCAATGTACATAAGAGATTTATCTATGACTCAGTCTTAAAATCAATCCTCCAACTACTGTGTTTTATACAATCTTTACGTTCATTAAACAGCTCATTTATTTTGATGATCTTTTCATTGTTTTAAATGGATATTTTAATATAATAAACCTAGATTCTATACATGCATGGCCATTTTTATTATAATTTATCATCATAATATTCATTCATGTCATATAAATTTGAAATCAAAATGAAAACCATAAGTCACAACTCATGGATTTTACCACATTAAAATTGAAGATGAGAATCTAATGATAAAAAATATACAAGATTTCAATCTTCATACTTGATCTTCACCCAAACTTATTTTTGTCTCCCTTTTTTCTTTTACCATTAGACTTTTTAAATACTATATAATCTCAGCCCTAACTTGTTTATAATCTTCCTTGAAAACCTCTTTAAATCACCTCTAAAATACAAGGGTTATACTTGGATATCATCTTTACTAGTGTGCTTATTATTTGTTCTTTGAAATTTTTATGGAATTGGTGATTTTGGTGATTTGTGTGGCGTCTAAAGGAGAGGGAGGGAGCAAGTATGCAGAATTTTTGGTGTATTATGACTTGTGTGTGTGTGTTGATGGTCAAAATAGGCCTTATATATGCTCTAGACCAAAGTGCCAAGTGTTTAGGGTCATGGCATGAATCAATGCCAAGTGTTAAGTTGTATACTTAACATGGCTTACAAAAGGGACACCTCTCCCTTTGGTTTTGTCACCCTTTGCATGGTGAGATTAGTGGGATAAGTAGTTTACTACTTGTCCCACTAATTGTTAAGGCGGGTATTTTCAAAGTCCGATATTTAAAAAGGTACGATTTGTAGTCGTTTTTCGTAAAATGTAAAAATAGTACAAGACACGAAAAATAAAAACGAATGCAATAAAAATATTTCTACGGCATTTTGGAAATATAACGTCGATGCCTTACGTAGGATTTGCCGGTTCCTTGTAAACGTCGCGTAGATTACAAGTGTAAGCCCTAATTCTCCCGGTTAGACGTGAGTTCACATCTCAACATAAAATTGAAAAAAATATATTTAATACTCGAGAATAAAATAACGACCTGAAATTGACGGTTTGTCACAGATAGACCTCAAGATTTATACAATAGTGTCAAAAACGAAAAAGTTGATATGAGTATAAAAAGATAGCTCTTAAAAATTTTCAACTCATGACTTCTACCAATACTATGCCTAATTTATACCAAAACATACGAACACTATAATAGACGCAAATGATAGATATACTTAATATTTGGTATTAAATTATTAACATATCGCATTGCATAAATAGTTGGTAATAAGTAAACCATGATAATATTCGGTTCGTGCTTGGGTTAAAGTTTTTGGTTTTCCAAGCTTGATATATTTTGGGGATAATTGTTTGAAAATGTATTTAACTTAGACACGTTTTGGAGTTATGTGTAGCATACTTTTTCTTTTTGTAAATCCGTGTACTATACTTTTAAATTTTGTGTGTTATGTATACTTAGTGACCTGATAACCTGCTAATGCTTACATGGAGCAGGTTACCATACATATCATCTCCATGTGTATATTCCTTTTTTATGTTTTTTTCCTCGGTTCATTCAATATAATAAAACAAACACCCCATTCTTCTCCAAACCCATTCCTTCTTCAATAACAACCCTCATAAACCATATTATCTTTATTTTTCTCTTCCCATAACTCTAATAATAGCATTCTTGCACATAATCATTAAATACTTCTCAAAATGGGTATACAATTAGCAAGTCAAATTAAGTATTAATATGAGTTTAAAATTAACATGTGGTGCAAATAAAATAAGTTAGGGTATCATCAATTTAACCACTGTTTAAGATGAAGCATTGGTATGTGCTTAATTACACATACCGTTTTCCATTAAAAACGGACTTAAATGACTAAAAACGTACCAAAATACATCATATTTGTATGTTTTGCATTTGTATGGTGCAGGAATGGATATTCAAGAGCATGACCAAAAAGAAAGCCAAAACCAAACAAAACCAAGCACAGAATGGAAAGGACAAAGTCAAAGGTCAACCAAGTGAAGAAAATACAACTTGAGGGACTAAAAATTACCAAACCTCAAGTTGTATTACAAGAATTAAAAGACAAGGGTCAAAATTGCACACCGGGCAAGTTGCATTCAAGTTATATAAACTTGTGGGGACAAAACTGCCTACTTACCCAAAGCTTCTTTCCCGCCAACAAACCCAGGTTTACAAACTTGGATGTCGGTCCTCCATACCTTTACCTGCAAAACCACTCGAAACCCTAGCCAAAATCATTTCAACCACCCTACTATTCCCCCCCCCAGCTGTATAAGTGCCATGTTGGCAATCCCACACCATTCTTAAGTATTTTCAATAGCTGAGATTGACTCCAAAGAAGCACAAAAGAAATTGAAGGCTGGGATTTGTTTTAAAAACTCCTCACACAACAAGCACACCTTGTTTGTTGTCTCTCCAAAGAAACACAGAAGAGAGAGGAGATAGAAGGAGGTGAAAAGAAGACTTCGGCTATAAATAGAGTCTTTTTGTAATCTTACCATAGTTAGTTTTTAATTTTTAATTTAACCTAGCTTAATTTTTAAGTCATTTACAGCTTTTACTTTCACCCTTGTAACATTTTCAAGTTTAATGCAAATTTGAGTTTTTAAAGTCAATTTACAATTCCAAGTGTTAAGTTTCTTACTTGTATTGTTTTGTGTTTCAAAAAGCTCTCAACACAGCTTACTTATAAGCTGTTTTCATTTGGTAAAACTAAAAAGTTAAGTAGTTAAGAGATAATCACAAAAATCACTCTCAAATACACCACAGCTCACTTTATGGATGATAAGCCAGTTCTGGATGGGCTTATGGACTCTCACTAGCTTGTTTTATACAAGCTAGAGCTTGTAGATTCTTAGTTTGACCCTGTTTTGAGCAAGGGTGTTGTAAGTTTCTCTTTTTCTTGTTTTTCTTATTGACTATAGAACTGCTTATTTGTGCTTTATCAGAATGTTTAGTGCTTATTTTGCTTTGTTGTTAGTTTAAGAAACTGTTTGTATCACTTTGTTAGTTGAAAAGTGTTTTGTATCACTTTCTTACTTAGTACTGTTAGTTCATTTGATAAAACTGTTAACTTTGAGTTAACACTGCTAGGCCATTTCAGCTTATTTAAGTGCTTATTCTTGATTGAAATTTGCTTAGAAGTGTTTTAATTTGTTATTTAATAATCTGTTTTTAATTAGTATGAAAAGAAAAATGATTTTTAAGGAGTATTTTCAACTAGCAGTACTAACCTGAAGTTAGTACTGCTAGTTCACTTTTGGACCAGTACTAACTTAGAGTTAGTACTGTTAGTTATAACTGTTAATACTGGTGGTTCATTTTAGCTTATCAGCTTATTATTTCTGCTTATTTAAGATTTCCTTAGCTTTTTAGAGTAGATTAAACCATTTTCCTTTACTGTTTTAAGGAGTAAGCTTATTCAAGTTTATTTTCCTTTTCAAAGTTTTTCAATAGAATATCAGTTTGTAGCTTTTTAGATTATTTACCATTCTAGTTTATTCTAGTTGCTTATTCTTATTACTAAGTGCTTATTAGGGTTAGGGGAATATCTATTTTAGCTTATTTGCTTATTTCTTGTTTCATTGTGTTGTGTTAAAGCTAGCAGTACTAACCTTAAGCTAACAGTACTAACTTAAGATTGGCAGTACTAACTCCAAGTTAGTACTGGTAGTTAAACTTGTTAGTATTGTTGAGTTTATCTTGTTTAATTTAGCTTGATTGCTTTTTGACTTTGCTTATTTAGAGTTAGTTTAGCTTATTTGATTTTTCTTATGCTTATTTGAGCTTACTTATGTCTTAATTTAAAGTTTTAAGTGTTTTTGCCATCCCTAGCTTTTATTCTTGTTCCAGCTTATTTTATTTGCTTATTTTTATGAGCATTTACTTATCAGTATTAGTGCCCAATCATTCCTTGTCATATTCAAACACCAATCATCAATCGACTTGCGATTTTCCATCTTTAGCCTCGTTGGGACATAACGACCCGGGAACACTCTATACCGCTTCCGGTTTCATTGGTCTCGCTTGATTTTGTCCCTTGTTGTGTATTTATATATATTTCCATTTATTGATATCTTTGGAGGGGTGATTTTGCGCGAGTCAACCCTTTAAGAAGCTCATCATTTGATTCCGTTCTTGTGCAAGAGATGTAGGTTCCTTCGAAATAGTCTTTGGTTTTGGTTTCTTCAAATCTTCCAACCTGGGTCCTGATCCTTGTTATATATTTATAGATGTCTATGTTTATTTATATATAATAAGGTGTAAGAACGCGCGAGTCAAATTTTGGCGCCGTTGCCGGGGAGCCTGTGAAACGAATTTCGTTACATTTGGCAAATTTGTGTTTGCATCTGTGAATATTTTCTTTATAAAAACATAAAAAGTACAAAAATATTTTTCAGTTTCTTTTATTAGTATAATTATCACCAAAAAAAAACAAAAAAAAAAACCAAAAATATAAAAACATTGTCCATAAAAATAAAATTCACAAATTGGTAAAAATACCAAAATATAATACTCTCAATTGAGATATTATCATAATAACTTCCGGTGAACTTA
>BQNB010110390.1:2294-20100 GCA_026074375.1 Tanacetum coccineum | reverse complement strand
AATGTACAACGATACCATATTGACTCATCTGTTGAACATTAGATGTACAACGATACCATATTGACTAATCCGTTGGACATCAAATGTACAACGATACCATATTGGCTCATCCATTGGACATCGAATGTACAACGATAACATATTGACTCATCCGTTGAACATAGAATATAAAAAGATACCATATTGACTCATCCGTTAGACATCGAATAACGATAACATATCGAGTCATCCGTTGGACATCTAATGTACAACGATAACATATCGACTAATCTATTGGATATCTGGTGTACAACGATATCATATTAACTCATCCGTTGAACATCGAATGTGTAACGATAAAATATCGACTCATCTGTTGAACATCGAATGTGTAACGATAACATATCGACTCATTCGTTGGACATCGAATGTACAACGATAACATATCGACTCATCCGTTGGACATCTAATGTACAATGATAACATATCGACTCATCCGTTGGACATCTAATGTACAACGATACCATATTGACTCATCTGTTGAATATCTAATATTTAACTATACCATATTAACTCATCCGTTGAACATCGAATGTGTAATGATAACATATCGACTCATCCGTTGAACATCTAATGTGTAACGATAACATATCGACTCATCCGTTGGACATCTAATGTATAATGATAACATATTGACTCATCCGTTGGACATCAAATGTACAATTATAACATATCAACTCATCCGTTGGACATCTAATGTACAACGATAACATATGGACTCATCTGTTGAACATCTAATATGTAACAATACCATATTGACTCATCTGTTAGACATCTAATGTACAACGATAATGTAACATCTGAGAATTTTCGGATTTTTAAGATAACGATTTTACCCTTTGACTTTTAGGTCTGGCTTGACTTATAAGAACAACCATCTAAATCACGTCTTCACGGCTCGGACCCTAAAGCAATTCGATGTGAAACGACATTCCTGACAACTTTTCAGTTTTGCCCGAGACCTGGAAACGAGCCGAAAGGGGCTAGAGCGACACCGCAAACATTTTTCGAACAATATACAACGCGTACACACAAAAACAATTAAATTTGTTTTTAATTATCAGTATTTATTTAATAAAACTATTAAATAAATTAGCCATCATTTTAATTAAAAGCGTTGCGGATAACGCGAATACTCGAGTTGAAATCTAATTTTATTTCGAACAAGACGAGACCGGTTCACAAAAGAAATAACAGATATTTTATTAAATATTATAAAATATTTATGAAACATTATCAAGTAAATACTCATTTTTATCAGAAAAATGATTCGAAAAACAATGGCGCAAGTTTCGAGATTTGAATCGTCCGTTAAGTCGCTCAAATGGGTCCCGAATCGCTTTGATGAAAAAGTATACGAAAATGTTACACTTTTAACCCCTCAACTATCCTAACTTGTCACATTCTAATTATATATATATTTCTATCTCTTTTTTTTTCATTTATCATCTCAATATATACACACACAATATATAAACTCTCCCTCTTCCTCACTTTATCCGGCCACCGCCCCACCACCGGCGCCGCCGCCGGATTCCGGCCACCACCACTCCGCCGCCGCCGGAAAACTTTTCCGGCGGGATTTTTCCGGCGACTTCAAGAGTGCTCCTCGTGAGCCGATCTATCCATTCATTATATCCACGCGCCGCCACTCGCCACTACCACCGCCCCACTGTCACCACCACCACGCGCGCCACTGCCACCGAAACCACCACACCGACACCATCATCATCGTCATCATAGCACCATCTTCACCATCATCATCCTAATACCACTATCATCACCACCGAACCCACGCCACCACCACAGCCACCGTGGGGTGCGTGTGGTTATAAAAAGGGTGCATTTGTTTCTGTTATAATAACACCACCGAGGGGTGTTTAGGGGTGTTTGGTTTCGATGGTAAAACACCACCGACGAAGGGGTGTTTGTTTGTTCGGGTTAAGGTTATACGTATAACACCCGCTAGGGTGGTTGGCGTCGGGTTTAGGCTGTGGGACAGCCGGGGACCAGCCGAGGGGAGGGGGAAAAAGGGTGTTCGTGTGGGATGGTTGTGGTTCACAGCCCGAGAGGTAGGATGCGTTGGGTTTGGGTTTTGTTTATAGATTAGGGCGCGTTTGGTTTTGGGAATATAGCACCAAGGGGTCTTGTTTCGGTGGACTACCGCCACCTTGGGAGGTGTCGGGTTGGCTGTCAACAGCCGGGGGAGGGGGTGTGCGTAGAGTTTGGTTTAGCGGGATACATATAGGGGCGTGTTTGGTTATGTTTTCAGCCGGTAAAGGGTGCGTTGGTTTTGTGTTCAAAACAGCCCGAGGGGCATGTTTGGTTGGGTTGGACAGCCGGGGGCGAGGGGGGTGTTCGTGGGTTTGTTGTTGACATCGAATGTACAACGATAACATATAGACTCATCCGTTGGACATCTAATGTACAACGATACCATATTGACTCATCCGTTGAACATCTAATGTACTACGATACCATATTGACTCATCCGTTGAACATCAAATGTACAACGATACCATTTTGACTCATCCGTTGGACATCTAATGTACAACGATAACATATTGACTCATCCATTGGACATCTAATGTGTAACGATACCATATTGACTCATCCGTTGGACATCTAGTGTGTAACGATACCATATTGACTCATCCGTTGAACATCTAATGTACAACGATACCATATTGACTCATCCGTTGAACATCTAATGTACAACGATACCATATTGACTCATCTGTTGAACATCGAATGTACAACGATACCATATTGACTCATCCGTTGAACATCGAATGTGTAACGATAACATATCGACTCATCCGTTGAACATCGAATGTGTAACGATAACATATCGACTCATCCGTTGAACATCGAATGTGTAACGATAACATATCGACTCATCCGTTGGACATCGAATGTACAACGATAACATATCGACTCATCCGTTGGACATCTAATGTACAATGATAACATATCGACTCATCCGTTGGACATCTAATGTACACGATAACCAAATGACTCATCCATTGACATCTAATATGTAACGATAACCATATTGACTCATCCCGTTGAACATCAATGTGTTAACATAACATATCGACTCATCCTTTGAACATCTAATGTGTTACGATAACATATCGACTCATCGTTGGACATCTAATGTATAACGATACATATTAGACGCAGCCGTTGACATCCTAATGGTAACGATAACAGATCGATTCGTCCGTTGGACATCTAATGTAACAACATACACATATGACTCCATCGTTGAACATTGAATGTGTAACGATAACATATCTACTCATCCGTTAAACATCTAATGTGTAACGATAACATATCGACTCATCCGTTGGACATCTAATGTATAACGATAACATATTGACTCATCCGTTGGACATCTAATGTACAACGATAACATATGGACTCATCCGTTGAACATCTAATATGTAACGATACCATATTGACTCATCCGTTAGACATCTAATGTACAACGATAACATATCGACTCATCCGTTGAACATCTAATGTGTAACGATAACATATCGACTCATCCGTTGGACATCGAATGTACAACGATAACATATCGACTCATCCGTTGGACATCTAATGTACAACGATACCATATTTACTCATCCGTTGAACATCTAATGTACTACGATACCATATTGACTCATCCGTTGAACATCTAATGTGTAACGATACCATATCGACTCATCCGTTGAACATCTAATGTGTAGCGATAACATATCGACTCATCCGTTAGACATCTAATGTGTAACGATAACATATCGACTCATCCATTGGACATCTAATGTGTAACGATAACATATCGACTCATCCATTGGACATCTAATGTACAACGATAACATATCGACTCATCTGTTGAACATCTAATGTACAACGATACCATATCGACTCATTCGTTGGACATCGAATGTACAACGATACTATATTGACTCATCCGTTGGACATCGAATGTACAACGATAACATATTGACTCATTCGTTGGACATCTAATGTACAACGATAACATATCGAATCATCCGTTGGACATCTAATGTACAACGATACCATTTTGACTCATCCGTTGGACATCTAATGTACAACGATAACATATCGACTCATCCATTGGAAATCTAATGTACAACGATACCATATTGACTTATCCGTTGAACATTAAATGTGCAACGATATCATATTGACTCATCCGTTGGACATCAAATGTACAATGATACCATATTGACTCATCCATTGGACATCGAATGTACAACGATAACATATCTACTCATCCGTTGAACATCTAATGTGTAACGATAATATATCGACTCATCCATTGGACATCGAATGTAACACGATAACATATCGACTCATCCGTTGGACATCTAATGTACAACGATACCATATTGACTCATCCGTTGAACATCTAATGTACAACGATACCATATTGACTCATCCGTTGAACATCTAATGTACAACGATATCATATTGACTCATCCATTGAACATCGAATGTACAACAATACCATATTGACTCATCCGTTGGACATCGAATAACGATAACATATCGAGTCATCCGTTGGACATCTAATGTACAACGATAACTTATTGACTCATCTGTTGGACATCTAGTGTACAACGATACCATATTGACTCATCCGTTGAACATCGAATGTGTAACAGTAACATATCGACTCATCCGTTGAACATCGAATGTGTAACGATAACATATCGACTCATCCGTTGGACATCAAATGTACAATGATAACATATCGACTCATCCGTTGGACATCTAATGTACAACAATAACATATCGACTCATCCGTTGGACATCTAATGTACAATGATACCATATTGACTCATCCATTGAACATCTAATATGTAACGATACCATATTGACTCATCCGTTGAACATCGAATGTGTAACGATAACATATCGACTCATCCGTTGAACATCGAATGTATAACGATAACATATCGACTCATCCGTTGAACATCTAATGTGTAACAATAACATATCGACTCATCCGTTGGACATCTAATGTACAACGATAACATATCGACTCATCCGTTGAACATCGAATGTGTAACGATAACATATCGACTCATCCGTTGAACATCTAATGTGTAACGATAACATATCGACTCATCCGTTGGACATCTAATGTAAAACAATAACATATTGACTCATCTGTTGGACATTAAATATACAACGATAACATATCGACTCATCCGTTGTACAACGATAACATATCGACTCATCCGTTGAACATCTAATGTGTAACGATAAAATATCGACTCATCCGTTAGACATAGAATGTACAACGATAACGTATCGACTCATCTGTTGGACATCTAATGTACAACGATACCATATTGACTCATCCGTTGAACATCTAATATACTACGATACAATATTGACTCAACCTAGTAACATCAAATGTACAACAACCATATGACTCTCCGTTTTGACATCTAATGTACAACGATAACATATTGACTCATCCGTTGGACATCTAATGTGTAACGATACCATATTGACTCATCCGTTGGACATCTAGTGTGTAACGATACCATATTGACTCATCCGTTGAACATCTAATGTACAACGATACCATATTGACTAATTCGTTGAACATCTAATGTACAACAATACCATATTGACTCATCCGTTGAACATCGAATGTGTAACTATAACATATCGACTCATCCGTTGAACATCTAATGTGTAACGATAACATATCGACTCATCCCGTATATACATCTAAAGTATAACGATAACATATTGACACATCCTGTACATTAAATGTACAAACTATAAATATCGACTCATCCGTATGACATTCTAATGTAACAACATAACATATGGACTCATCCAATTGAACATCTAATATGTAACGATACCATATTGACTCATCCGTTAGACATCTAATGTACAACGATAACATATCGACTCATCCGTTGAACATCTAATGTGTAACGATAACATATCGACTCATCCGTTGGACAACGAATGTACAACGATAACATATCGACTCATCCGTTGGACATCTAATGTACAACGATACCATATTTACTCATCCGTTGAACATCTAATGTACTACGATACCATATTGAATCATCCGTTGAACATCTAATGTGTAACGATACCATATCGAGTCATCCGTTGAACATCTAATGTGTAACGATACCATATTGACTCATCCGTTGAACATCTAATGTGTACCGATAACATATCGACTCATCCGTTGAACATATAATGTGTAACGATAACATATCGACTTATCCGTTAGACATCTAATGTGTAACGATAACATATCGACTCATCCATTGGACATCTAATGTGTAACGATAACATTTCGACTCATCCATTGGACATCTAATGTACAACGATAACATATCGACTCATACGTTGAACATCTAATGTACAACGATACCATATCGACTCATTCGTTGGACATCGAATGTACAACGATACCATATTGACTCATCCGTTGGACATCGAATGTACAACGATAACATATTGACTCATCCGTTGGACATCTAATGTACAACGATAACATATCGAATCATCCGTTAGACATCTAATGTACAACGATACCATATCGACTCATCCGTTAGACATCTAATGTACAACGATAACATATCGACAACATACGGTTGGAAAATCTAATGTACAACGAGACCATATTTGACTCATCCATGAACATGCTAATGTTCAACGATACCAAATGACTCATCCTTGAACAATTAAATTACAAAACGAATCATATTGACTCATCCTCTGGACATCAAAATTACAACGATATCCATATTTGACACCATCCATTGGACATCGAAATGTACAATGATAACATATCGACTCATCGTTGAAACACTAATGGTGTAAATGATAACATATCGACTCATCTTGGACATCGAAAGTACCACGATAAACGTGAATCGACTCATCCGTGGGACATCTAATGTACAACCGAATACCATATGAACTCATCCGTTTAAACAGCTAATGTATCAACAAAATCATAATAAACTCATCCGTAGAACATCGAATGTACAACATAAGCCATATTGACTCATACATCCGTATGGACCATCGAATAACATAACATAAAAGAGTCATCCTTTGGACATCTAACGTACAACGATAACATATCGACTACCCCTGTTGGACATCAGTGAATAACGATAACATATCGTCTTCTTCCGTTTGAACAACGAAATTGTAACGATAACATATCACTCAAACCTTTAAACATCGAATGTGTAACAATAAAATATCGACTCATCCGTTGGCATCGAAATGTAAAACGATAACATATCGACTCATCCGTTGGACGTCTAATGTACAATGATAGCATATCAACTCATCCGTTGGACATCTAATGTACAACAATACCATATTGACTCATCCGTTTAACATCTAATATTTAACGATACCATATTGACTCATCCGTTGAACATCGAATGTGTAACGATAACATATTGACTCATCCGTTGAACATCTAATGTGTAACGATAACAAATCTGACTCATCCTTTGGACAACAAATGTATAATGAAAACATATGAGACCTCATCCGTTGGACATCAAAATGTACAATGATAACATAGCCGAACTCATACCGTTGGAACATCTATGTACAACGATAACAATGGACTCTCTGTTGAACATCTAAAATGTAACAATACCAAAATGAACTCATATCCGATAGACATCTAATGTACACTGATAAACAAATCGACTCATCCGTTGAAACATCTAAAGTGTAACGATACCTATCGACTCATCTGTTAGATATCGAATGTACAATGATAACATATCGACTAATCCGTTGGACATCTAATGTATAACGATACCATATTGACTCATCCGTTGAACATCTAATGTACTACGATACCATATTGACTCATCCGTTGAACCGATTATATATTTTATAAAAAATAATTGTAAATAATAATTATATATTTTATAAAAAATAATTTTAAATAATAATTATATACGAACCGACCGGAACGAACCGAGAAACCGGACCGACCCAGCCGAAACGAACCGATTATATATTTTATAAAAAATAATTGTAAATAATAATTATATATATTATAAAAAATAATTTTAAATAATAATTATATAAGAACCGACCAGAACGAACCAAGAAACCGGACCAACCCAGCCGAAACGAACCGATTATATATTTTATAAAAAATAATTGTAAATAATAATTATATATTTTATAAAAACTAATTTTAAATAATAATTATATACGAACCGACCGGAACGAACCGAGAAACCGGACCGACCCAGCCGAAACGAACCGATTATATATTTTATAAAAATTAGTTTTAAATAATATTTATATATTTTATAAAAAATAATTTTAAATAATAATTATATACGAACCGACCGGAACGAACCGAGAAACCGGACCGACCCAGCCGAAACGAACCGATTATATATTTTATAAAAAATAATTTTAAATAATAATTATATACGAACCGACCGGAACGAACCGAGAAACCGGACCGACCCAGCCGAAACGAACGATTATATATTTTTTGGTAAAAAACACAGTTTTTCGGAGGGAGTATTTGGCGGGAGTTTTTGGCGGTAGTATAGGGCTACAGGAGGATTTGGCGGGAGTATAGGGCTACAGGAGGAATGTACAACGATAACATATCGACTCATTCGTTGGACATCGAATGTACAACGATAACATATCGACTCATCCGTTGGACATCTAATGTACAACGATACCATATTGACTCATCCGTTGAACATCGAATGTACAACGATACCATATTGACTCATCCGTTAAACATCGAATGTACAACGATACCATATTGACTCATCCGTTGAACATCGAATGTGTAACGATAACATATCGACTCATCCGTTAGACATCGAATGTACAACCATAACATATTGATTCATCCGTTGGACATCTAATGTACACCGATACCATATTGACTCATCCGTTGAACATCGAATGTACAACGATACCATATTGACTCATCCAATAAACATCGAATGTACAACGATTCCATATTGACTCATTCGTTGAACATCGAATGTGTAACGATAACATATCGACTCATCCGTTGGACATCGAATGTACAACGATAACATATCGACTCATCCGTTGGACATCAAATGTACAATGATAACATATTGACTCATCCGTTGGACATCTAATGTACAACGATACCATATTGACTCATCCGTTGAACATCTAATGTACTACGATACCATATTGACTCATCCGTTGAACATCTAATGTGTAACGATAACATATCGTCTCATCCATTGGACATCGAATGTTCAACAATAACATATCGACTCATCCGTTGGACATCTAATGTACAACGATAACATATCGACTCATCCGTTGGACATCGAATGTACAATGATAACCTATCGACTCATCCGTTGGACATCTAATGTACAACGATAACATATCGACTCATCCGTTGGACATCGAATGTACAATGATACCATATTGACTCGTCCATTGAACATCTAATATGTAACGATACCATATTGATTCATCCGTTAAACATCGAATGTGTAACGATAACATATCGACTCATTCGTTAAACATCTAACGTGTAACGATAACATATCGAATCATCCGTTGGAAATCTAATGTACAATGATAACATATCGGCTCATCCGTTGGACATCTAATGTACTACGATACCATATTGACTCATCCGTTGAACATCCAATGTATAACGATACCATATTAACTCATCCGTTGGACATCTAATGTACAACGATAACATATCGACTCATCCGTTGTACATCTAATGTGTATCGATACCATATTGACTCATCCGTTGAACATCAAGTGTGTAACGATACCATATTGACTCATCCATTGAACATCTAATGTACAACGATACCATATTGATTCATCTGTTAAACATCGAATGTACAACGATAACATATCGACTCATCCGTTAAACATCTAATGTGTAACGATAACATATTGACTCATCCATTAGACATCGAATGTACAACGATAACATATCGACTCATCCGTTGGACATCTAATGTACAACGATTCCATATTGACTCATCCGTTGAACATCTAATGTACAATGATACCATATTGACTCATCCGTTGAACATCGAATGTGTAACGATAACATATCGACTCATCCGTTGAACATCTAATGTGTAACAATAACATATCGACTCATCCGTTGGACATCTAATGTATAACGATAACATATTGACTCATCTGTTGGACATTAAATGTACAACGATAACATATCGACTCATCCGTTGGACATCTAATGTACAACGATTACATATGGACTCATCCGTTGAACATCTAATATGTAACGATACCATATTGACTCATCCGTTAGACATCTAATGTACAATGATAACATATCGACTCATCCGTTGAACATCTAATGTGTAATGATAACATATCGACTCATCTGTTGGACATCGAATATACAACGATAACATATTGACTCATTCGTTGGACATCTAATGTACAACGATAACATATCAAATCATCCGTTGGACATTCGTTGGCTGCCTCCCCACCGGAAACACCACCACAACCGCCACCTCCCAAGGGTGCGTTTGTTTAGGGGTGTTTGTCTTGGCTGTTTCGGGACAGCCGCACCACGTGCGTGTGGTTTGTATTTCATCGATCAAGGGGTGGGTACGTTTCGATTAGACACACCGTTAAGTGTGTTTGGTTTGGCTGTTATAAATTATGCCGTGGGAGGGGGTGGTTTGTTTTGTTTGTTAAAACACCGGGGGCTTGGGTGTTGGCTAGCTAAACAGCCACTGGCTTCGTTTGGTTCTTTAGGAGTAGGGCGTTTGGTTTGTTTATGGATTAGGGCTTTGTTTTTTGTAACAAATTAGTGTGCCCGATTTGGTATAGAGGCCGCCAAACGGGGTGTTTGGTTCGGATTAAGCATAATCTAGGGCGCGTTTGTATTCGCGAAGTCAGTCGACAAGGGGGCGATGGTTTATAGCAAGTAGGGGTGTTTGTTTGAGTTTGGCACGAGTAGGCGCGTTTGGACCAACGAGTGTTTTGTTTGTTTATATTATCAAACTACAGATAAAAAATAACTTCAGTTTTTGAATAAATAATAACACCTGGATAACTATTATATTGGTGGTTTTTAAAATGGTTAAATAAATATAATAATTATTAAGTGAGTTAAAGAAAATACACATAATTATATATTTAAAATTTTATGAATATCAAATTTTAAACGCGATTTATAATTTTATTAATCGGAACAAAAGGCGGTTAAGGGTTATAAAATAAATACAATATTTATTATTTGAGTGAGCTTCGATATAACAACTTGAATATTATGTCATATCTGATAAACCGCATGAGTTGGAAAATGGAAACGTGAATACTTGCAACATATATATTATAACTAGAAAGCGCGTGCATTTGAAATATTGAAAAACGAATGATTTCAATATATATTGATTAAAGGGAAAACGTAGAGTTTTAAGAAAAAGGAAAACGTTATATAAACGGGACAGTCATGAAGAAATTTTATATAAATTTCTATATTTAGTAATGGTTTACTAAAACTTAATAAAACTTTTTAGAAATCCCCCGAATAAAGACATTAAGTTATATTTAAGGTATATTAAAATTTAACAACATCATAAACTTGACAACGAACGAAAAACCTATACTTTTACATGAGAAAACCATTTAGACGCGACCTGTATCGAGGAAACGAAATATATGTTTATAAAAATTATTTTTATATTTTATAAATTTTCAGCTAGAATAGTAACCCCATAACCTATTGTAAAAGTTTTACAAACGTCGGGTGATTTAATTAATAACTTAAAGACGTATGTCTACAGGACTTCCTTTAATAATTAAATGAGCTGTCAAATAATTGGTTTAATTTTACTCTCTCACTTTTTATACTTGCAAAGTAATATACAGTTCACTTAATCCTTGAGTTGTCTGTCCTTTATTATATAATTCACGTAAGAATTATATAAGGTTATTTTTCATATTAATATACAAAGTATATATATTACACACTGTGGGAATATTCTAAATTTATTTATTTAACCAACCACCAAACCATTTCAAAAGATTAAAACTAAATCTTTTTATTTCATCGAGTCACGTTGATGTAATCAATCCATCTGGGGAAAAATCCCAAATACATTATCCTAGGCTAGTTGGACCTTAGCCGTTAAGTTAAGCTCATCTTCACGAATCAGGCATTTCGTCCTTCCCGATCGGATTGTCTATTAGATGCCTATCTGTCAATCGTTTCCTTCATCATCAAAGTGAATTAATGCCAACCTATCAATCGTTCTTCAACGTCAAGGTGAGTTTTATAAGCCCCACGTTTTTACATGTTTTAACATATATTTTAGGGTGAGAACATGCTTGTTTCAAATTCCAACTACGTGTTTGAATAAACTCGTTACGTGCTATTATTCAACTCGTTTGCATACATGTTTACAAACGCATTTACATGGTGGATTACCTGTTTGGTTTATATACTCATTTATATATCTCGCGAGGAGATACAATACTGGGTTTACTTTTTGAACGTAAACGCATTCTATACTTTTATGGTTATGGATTAGCTTAGGTTGCATGAACTGTAAATCACTTGGGGTACTCGCGAATTTTATAAGATAGATCTATTTGGATGACAATCGCCCGTTCGGGTGACTAGCTATCACTGGGAACGAACGTTATAACCATGTCTAATGAATCAGAATCACAATTTGATTGGCGCCTGCGGGGTCAACAATCATTACTTCCCGGGTGTTCTTGGAGGGAACACCCATGATGGGTACATATAATTTTTCATTAATGCCCGGGTGTTCTTGGAGGGAACACCCATGATGGGTACATATTGTTTTCAATAACGCTCCGATTGTTTCTAGAGTGGGAACACCTACGATTGGGTACACTTTTACTATGCTTGAATAAAGTGGCATAACATACAAGTCTACTCACAGTTCATGAACATAGAGTAATGATGAATCAATGTTTTATACACAATTTGAATAAAGTGAAATACATAATTTTTGATATTTGTGATCAACTTTTGACACGTAACATTTTGGGACTATTTGAGGATACAAAGGTTTTGCATATTTTTACAGCTAATTTGATTTCTACAAATCATACATACATTTTGGAATACGTTTAAGGATTTATTGGGTCACACAAGTATTTTATGATACTGTAGGGAGACAGTAGTCCACTAAACTTTTTATAAGACACTGTATGAAACATGGCAATACATTTATTGGAACTAACGTTTGTATTTACCAGAAACCAAAGAACCACCAACTTTATGTTGAACCCTTTTTAAAGCATGTATTTTCTCAGGAAATAATATGCTCGGATTTCTTGAAGTGCATTGGAGTCTATACATTCAAGCCTTTTTATTGTGATGCCATTTGGGAACAATGATATTAAAAATCCAAGATTTTTGATTAAATCAACAAGATTGTATTAACAAACGACACATATTAGAGTCGTATCTCTTGTATCTAGCGCTGTGTAATATGAAGTAGCACCCCATGTGGTATTTCGCTGCATTGTTGATATTTTTGGGGGTGTTACAAACGATACCATATTGACTCATCCGTTGAACATCGAATGTGTAACGATAACATATCGACTCATCCGTTGAACAGTGAATGTGTAACGATAACATATCGACTCATCCGTTGGACATCGAATGTACAATGATAACATATCGACTCATCCGTTGGACATCGAATGTACAATGATAACAATCGGACTTACCCGTGGACATCTATGTAGAACGAAAAAATATCCGACTCATCTAATGAACAACTAGTGTGTAACGATACAATATCAACTCATCCCGTTGAAACATCTACTGTGAACGATACTATATTGACTTATCCGTTTAACATCTAAGTCTGTAACAAAAGCAATATCGAACCACCGTTGAACATCTAATGTGTAACCGATAGACATATCGACTCATCTATTGACATCTAATATGTAACGATACAATCAACTCATCCGTTGACATCTAATGTAGCAACATAACATATCGATTCCCTCCGTTGAACACAAAGTACAACGATACCATATCGACTCATTCGTTGGACATCGAATGTACAACGATACCATATTGACTCCATCTGATTGGACAATTGAATGTACCACGATACATTTGACTCATCCTTTTGGACATCTAATGTACAACGCTAATATGTCCGAATCATCCGTTGGACATCTAATGTACAACGATAGCGAATATCGTCTCATCCATTGGACATCTAATTATAATGATAACATACGACTCATTCCGTTGACATCGAAGATGTACAACGATACCATATTGACTCATCCGTTGAACAACTAATGTACAACGATACCATGTTGACTCATCCGTTGAACATTAAATGTACAACGATACCATATTGACTCATCTGTTGGACATCAAGTGTACAACGATACCATATTGACTCATCTGTTGGACATCGAATGTACAACGATAACATATTGACTCATCCGTTGAACATTGGCGGGAGTATTTGGTGGGAGCATCTCGACTCATCCGTTGAACCTCTAATGTACAACCATAACATATCGACTCATCCGTTAAACATCTAATGTGTAACGATAGCATGTTCTAGCTACTTATAGGTGATTTCTAAGTAGTTTTGCTACCTTTGCTATGACTATCATCGTTATAATTGAGCCGATGAACATCTAATGTGTAACGATAACATATCGACTCATCCGTTAAACATCTAATGTACAACGATAGCATATCGACTCATCCGTTGGACATCTAATGTGTAACGATAGGAGAATCATCGCGAAGAGTAAGATCAAAAAGGAAATAATTCACCGGAAATTAAGACACTTACTTATCATGTTCTAGCTACTTATGGATGATTTCTGAGTAGTTCTGCTACCTTTGATATGATTATTATCGTTATAATGATAACATATCGATTCATCCGTTGGACATCTAACATGCAACGATAACATATCGACTCATCTGTTGAACATCTAATGTGTAATGATAGACTCATCCGTTAAACATCTAATGTACAACGATACCATATTGACTCATCCGTTGAACATCTAATGTACAACGATACCATATTGACTTATCCGTTGAACATTAAATGTACAACGATATCATATTGACTCATCTGTTGGATATCAAATGTACAATGATACCATATTGACTCATCCATTGGACATCGAATGTACAACAATAACATATCTACTCATCCGTTGGACATCTAATGTATAACGACAACATATTGACTCATCCATTGGACATCTAATGTACTACGATACCATATTGACTCATCAGTTGAACATCTAATGTGTAACGATACCATATTGACTCATCTGTTGAACATCTAATGTGTACCGATACCATATCGACTCATCCGTTGAACATCTAATGTGTAGCGATAACGTATCGACTCATCCGTTAGACATCTAATGTGTAACGATAACATATCGACTCATCTATTGGACATCTAATGTGTAACGATAACATATCGACTCATCCATTGGACATCTAATGTACAACGATAACATATCGACTCATCCGTTGGACATCTAATGTACAACGATAACATATTGACTCATCCGTTGGACATCTAATGTACAACGATAACATATCGACTCATCCGTTGGACATCTAATGTACAACGATAACATATCGACTCATCCGTTGGACATCTAATGTACAACGATAACATATCGACTCATCCGTTGGACAACGATGACATATCGACTCATCCGTTGGACATCTAATATACAACGATGACATATCGACACATCCGTTGGACATCTAATGTACAACGATAACATATCGACTCATCCATTGGACAACTAATGTACAACGATAACATATCGACTCATCCGTTGAACATCTAATGTACAACGATAACATATCGACTCATCCGTTGGACATCTAATGTACAACGATAACATATCGGCACATCCGTTGGACATCTAATGTACAACGATAACATATCGACTCATCCGTTGGACATCTAATGTACAACGATAACATATTGACTCGTCCGTTGAACATCTAATGTACAACGATAACATATCGACTCGTCCGTTGAACATCTAATGTACAACGATAACATATCGACTCATCCGTTGGACATCTAATGTATAACGATAACATATCGACTCATCCGTTGGACATCTAATGTACAACGATAACATATCGACTCATCCGTTGAACATCTAATGTAAAACGATAATATATCGACTCATCTGTTGGACATCTAATGTACAACGATAACATCTCGACTCATCCGTTGGACATCTAATGTACAACGAAAACATATCGACTCATCCGTTAAACATCTAATGTACAACAATAGCATATCGACTCATCCGTTAAACATCTAATGTACAACGATAACATATCGACTCATCCGTTGGACATCTAATGTACAACGATAACATATCGACTCATCCGTTAAACATCTAATGTACAACGACTCGTCCGTTGAACATCTAATGTACAACGATAACATATCGACTCATCCGTTGAACATCTAATGTACAACGATAACATATCGACTCATCCGTTGAACATCTAATGTACAACGATACCAGTTACAAACACAATACAAAAGGGTTTGTTAATGTAAACAGGGGTTTACGGTATGAGAAAAATAACAAGGATGAAATATTTACCTGAATGTAGTAGCTTACGATCAAAAACTGAGCAGAATTTGCTTTGATTGGAGGAATTGATTAGAGACCAAGGCTCAGTGTTTTTGTTTGTGCTCTAAAAACACTAACAATTAAGTCGATGAAAATTTTAGGTGTTCGGTCAGTGTTGTTGAGGCATGCGCGTGTGAAATACGCGCATACTTAAAAAAATAATTATAATAAATAATTATATATTTTATAAAAATAATTATAAATAATAAATATTTATTTTATAAAAAAATAATTATATATTTTATAAAATATATAATTTTTGTTTAAAATTATTATTTATATAAATTTTATTTATAAAAAACATAATTATGTAAACATATTTTTTAAATATTAATTATTAAAAACTATAAAAAAATTTTAATAAAACCTTTCCAGGGCGAAAGGTTTTATTAAAAATTATACAGTTTTTAATATATTTATAAAACTGTATAATTTTTTTAATAAAACCTTTCTCGGGCGACATGTCGCCCGGGAAAGATTTTTGTAAAAATTATAGTTTTTAATATATTTATAAAACTGTATAATTTTTTAATAAAATCTTTTCCGAGCGACATGTCGCCCATATTTGCTAAAAAGGCCCTCCAAAATTTTCATTATGGCGCCATTTTGCGCTAAACGACAAACTTGCAATTTTCTCGGGCGACATGTCGCCCGGGAATGTCGCCTGGGATTTATCTGGTACCAAAAGCAGATCTGGGTTTACAGGAGGTTAACACAAAACGTAAAACATAAAAAAAACTCTTGGCGATTTTAACTACACCACCACCACCTCTCACCCACCACCACCTCCAGCACTACCACCACAACCCACCACCTCCACCACCACCACTCACCACAGAACCCACCACCACTCACCACCGCCACTCACACGAGCACATGAGCACAATACCGCCACCACCACCTCCTCCTCCTCTAAACCATAATTCTTTTCTAAACCCTCTAAATGATAATTCTTCTACTTTTTCTAACCCTCTAATTGTTGGTGGTGTTTGATTTTCTTTTTTGTTAAACACGTATGGTTTTTTTT
>BQNB010110389.1:0-22568 GCA_026074375.1 Tanacetum coccineum | reverse complement strand
ATATGGGCGCGTTCAAGTGAGAAGACTAATTTTTGTGAGAAGGAAAGAAGAGATCCTAGCCAGCCATCCATCCCCTTCATTATTCGATCTAAATATGCTACCAGAGGTATTTTTGTCAATTCAACCCACCAAACATCATATATAATTAAAAAAACACACATAATCCCACTTACAAGGTGAAACACAGACTTAATCCTCTTAATAATGCCAAACTCTGATCAAACCACCGTTTCCATCAAACTCCGATCAAACCACCACTACTCCTCTATAATTATTGCTTCACCTTCTTCTACTGTCGTTCAACCGTCGTTCTTCAACCGTCGTTCTTCAACCATCATTCACCACCGATCACCACCATCCACCACCATTGACCACGACAATCATCACCAACCACCGACTACCACCGCAATAATCGCAGTAAATACCGTGAATCAAACCGTAAATTTGATAGATATGAAAGAAGAAGATGCTGATTTAGATCTTGTCACATACTGGTAATTATTTTCAATTAATTACTTTTTTACTAGTTTTAGGGTTTTGATTTTTTTTGTTATGTAAATGTTAGATCTTGTCACATGTGAATATGATATATGATGCTCTATGTTATTGATTGTTTTAGATATGTTGGCTTCTTGTTTCGATTTTAGTTGAAATTAAGCGTCCTTTACTTTTTTTGATCTTGATTGATGCTTAGGTGTTATTCGCGCTCTATTTAAGTTTTGTAGGAATATCTTCACCCGTTAAAATTTTATTGATGTTATTTTAGTTTTGTAAGAATATCTTCACATGTGAAATTTTTTATCGAGGATTGATGCTTTGGTTATCTTCACCCATGAAAACTTTATTGAAGGTTACTTTAGTTTTGTAAGAATATCTTCACATATGAAATTTTTTTATCGAGGATTGATGCTTTAGTGTTAGTTGTTCTATTTAAGTTTTGTAGGAATATCTTCACCCATGAAAATTTTATTGAAGGTTGTTTTAGTTTTGTAAGAATATCTTCACATGTGAAAAAAAATTTGTCGAGGATTGATGCTTTAGTGTTAGCCGCGTTCTATTTAAGTTTTGTAGGAATATCTTCACTCGTGAAAATTTTATTGAAGGTTATTTTAGTTTTGTAAGAATATCTTCACATGTGAAATTTTTTTATCGAGGATTGATGCTTTGGTCTTAGTCGCGTTCTATTTAAGTTTTGTAGGAATATCTTCACCCGTGAAAATTTTATTGAAGGTTATTTTAGTTTTGTAAGAATATCTTCACATGTGAATTTTTTTAAAAAGGATTGATGTTTTGGTCTTAGTCACGTTCTATTTAAGTTTGGTAGTAGTATCTTCACCCATGAAAAGAAGATACCCTCTTGATCTGCAACTACTGATCTTTCTCAGTTGCTTTAGTCTGCATTTTTGCTCATTGAACTAGGTGTGTATCCAAAACTACAATGTTGACCTAACACATGGCTTAACAGGAGTTTTTAACTAGTAGTTATTGGCTTATAAACCGTTACTTATTGGTTTTGAATCTGTTATAGTAAAGAGTGTCATTGTGCGTGAGGTTTGTTACTAATTTGGATTTACGTTGCTTTACTTTTTTTATTTAATTAATTACATTTACCTAATCGGTGAATGTTATGTAATTTGTTTTCTTATTGAATGTGTTTCGTGAATGGCGCGAAATTGTTACGTCTTTCGAGGTATTCACGCAAAGTTAGTCACGAAGTAATGGATGTTTGAAAGATTTAAATTGAGGCATGACAACTTCCATGGTTGTACAAACATTTCTTGCATAAACTAAAGTTTAACGGGCTCAGGGCAACCCATACATTATGGACACATCCCTATCTTCATATATGTCAAGCTATATCATAATATATCAAGCCTATTAATACATATATCATTTTTACAAAGTACATTATTCCTATATTCGTACCATTCGTCAATCGTTATATCAATACGGGCTTTAAAACAGTTATCGTACGCCGTTTTACCCACAATTCCATGAAGGATTAACATCTAAAAGTTGATATGACAATCTACTAAAGCAATGTACAAGTAATATACATCTCATTTAGAATATAAAATCTCATCAATCAAAGTACAAGTCCTTTATAAAGCTCTATATACAAGTCATTAAGCTGATCATCCAAAATAGCGGTCTTTACCTTGTTTTCATTTAATTTCTTCACTCTTTATTTGTGTACAAGCTACTACAACTCAACTCTACAATATAATAAATACACTAATTTATTATTATTCATTAAGGCTTTCATTCATCTTTTACACTCTAAACACCCTTAATTTAAAACTTACCATCTCCTAAAAAATCGAGCGTGTTTCTAAAATCATGACTCTACGTTTCTTGATTTTATCATTGTAACCCAATACCAACTCTCAAATCGTTATATATACGTAGATTATTAACAAAA
The DNA here is from genome assembly GCA_026074375.1 of Tanacetum coccineum. Taxonomy (NCBI): domain Eukaryota; kingdom Viridiplantae; phylum Streptophyta; class Magnoliopsida; order Asterales; family Asteraceae; genus Tanacetum; species Tanacetum coccineum. The sequence continues at coordinate 20,146 of BQNB010110389.1, read as the reverse complement.
TTATCAATCATCATTCAACTCATTATTTCACCATATTAAAATCAAATGTACAAGAGATACATCTAGACAATCCTAATTATGTTACCTAATGGTTAACTTTGCGACAGTTTACTAATTTTCTACCCATTTTAACCCAAACACCTATCCATTTGATTATAATGCCTTAAATCATAAGTCTTATGATCAATAAACCTCATCTATCCTATCAAATGTACACTCGAAATCAAGCTTGAAAACATCTAATGAGCCATAATCGCTACCCGAAATCTAATTAACCTATTGAAAAGTGACCCCATTTGAAATGTTTTTCTTAGCTAACAAGCACCTCAATGACAAGCAACTCTTAACCTACATAGCTCGTATTACAAGCTACCTTCTACTTCAAATATCTCATCCTTTCTTATATAATAATTGTTAACATGTTCTATTGTTTCTTGCTTTCTGTACCCGAACATCACTCAATAACAAAATAACATATCAAAGACTACTTCCATAGCTTCTGCAACACACTTTTACACTAGATTGCTTCATCTCCATACCTTGCTTATACACACATCCTACATCAGATTGCACCCTATCATACTAATCTCGACTACACAGCTTACCTGAGCCGTAAGGGTGTTACTATAAATAGGGACATAACACTTCTACTTTTCTACTTTACATCCCCCACTTTCACTCCTCTATAAACCTCCTTACATACCGAAGCAATACTTGCTCTAATAGATCCTTAGAGGTCTTAATAAGGCTCAAGTATAGAAAGGAAGTAAGAAACCAAGAATATGAGCCTCTGGGAGTCGTTATTCTAGGCTATGACGAAGCTAAAAGTTCTTTGATTCCTACCCATTCTCTAAGCTATAAGCTCCATACCAGGATCTTCTTAAGCTTATTTATGTCTTCTACCTTTATAATTTCATATGGGGGGGTGTTCATGATAAAATCTTAATATAAGTATTAAACTCAAAAACCTATGTGTTATAACTTTTTGATCTATACACTGTGCACCCGAAACCTAATTTCAGTTTTCTACTTAATGTGCCGCCGCCATCCCCCAAATCAACATAAGGTGGGGGTTAAGAGATCATCAAACATTGAGTTGAACAAAAATCTCAGTTCAGATCTTGAAGGTGGTACAAATGTGTTGAAGGAGGAGGGTTTGGGAACGAGTCCTGAACTGATTGTTACAGGAGTCATATCATGAAGTGTGGGTCCTGAACTGCTGTGTTCAGAAGCCATCGCGGTCAGCTCATCAAAGTCAACATGAATGGTTTCAATTATTCGTCTGGTACGTCTGTTGTAAATCCGGAATGCTTTCTTCGTGGGTGCATAGCTAATGAAAATACCAATGTCAGCCTTCGGTATGTAATTGCCCAAAATTCTTCGCTTCATTTGTTGGGTAGCAGAGTGCACCAAACACATAAAGATACGATAGATCGGGAGGTTTGTCGTGTAAAAGCTCGTATGGTGTTTTACCGTGACGAAGACGTATCATGGACCGATTTTGGGTATAACAGGCTATGGAAACCGCTTTAGTCCATAGAAATAAAGGAGCTTTTGCATAAATTAACATAGTACGGGCTGCTTCAATTAGCGTACGATTTCGTCTTTCAACAACACCGTTTTGCTGTGGAGAGCATGCAACTGATGTTTCATGAGAGATGCCAACCTTCTTATAATATTCACGCAATGTCTGATTAACAAACTCAGTTCCATTATCTGTTCTGATGCGACGGACAATTTCCTTAAGCCGTACTTGGATCATCTTCAAAAAATTGATAATAAAAGCTGGAGCTTCATCTTTTGATCGCAAACATTTTACCCATGTAAATCGAGAGTAGTCGTCGACAATAACGAGGATGTACTTCTTTCCATTGACACTCGCGACACGCATTGGCCCACACAGATCCATATGCAACAGATAGAGTTTTTCTTGATTGGTGTCCTCAGATTTGGGTTTGTGGGGTTTCTTTGAACTTTTGCCTAATGCACATGCAGAACATAAGTGATCCTTTTCAAACTTGAGCTTAGGGAGACCTCGGACAAGTCCATGTCTTGCAAGATGATTAATAGCACCAAAGTTCAAGTGAGATAGACGACGATGCCATAACCAAGACTTGGTTTTAGAAGCCTTTGACAATAGACAAATAGGAGAGGACGCCATCATATTCCTAAGTGAGAGTGTATAAAGATTATCCCCTTGAGATCCCGTCAATAAATCAACACCTTCTAGATTGCGAATGAAGCATGTGTGTTGACGAAAAGCCACTTCGAGATTGGAATCACAGAATTGTCCTATAGAAAATAGATTATGCCCAAGTCCTTCAACGTAATAAACCCTTGAAATAGTAACATTCCCAATCTGATAGTCTCCATAACCCATTATCTTTGCAACTTGATCATTTCTGAATTTAACTGTACCCAAGAATTTACTGATGAAATTGGTGAGCTGAGAGCGATCTTCGGTCATGTGCTTCGAGCAACCGGAGTCCAAATACCAGAGGACGATTTGGACAACCTGCATTCATTAAGAGAAGTAGATGGAACATTGGTTTTTGTGGATCCCCAGGATTTACTGGGTTCCTGTTTTGGTTAGAGATATTGGTTTTATAACCTTAGTTTTGCATAACGGACTCCAGTATTATTATTCCTTCCTTGTTTCCTGAGTATACCAACTGACACAGGTTTGGGTGATTCAGATTCTAGAACTATTGGTTTCTAGAATAGTCGGTAAGTTGTGATCTCATCCAAAGGACTTGAGCACAACAACTGGACAAAGCAATATATTCAGCTTCCGTACTGGATATCGCAACGCTTTTCTGCCTTTTAAACGACCAGCTCACAAGTTTATCACCCAAAAGTTGTATACTACCAGATGTGCTACGGCGTGTATCTTGACAACCAGCATGATCCGCATCTGCAAATGTTGTTAGTGCAATGGAAGAATCCTTCGGATACCAAAGACCCCGATGTACGATTCCTTTTAGATACTGAAAGATCCTTTTTACCGCATTTAAGTGCTTTTCGGTAGGCCGAGCCTGATACCGGGCACACATGCATATAACAAATTGTAGGTCAGGTCTACTGGCAGTAATATAAAGGAGGGTGGCAATCATCACCGTTAATACAGACATAATCAGAATTATCATGTTTCTTGGAATTCTGCACAGACGCAGATCCATTAACTTTAACAGTACCATTCCTTTTATTCAAACTAGATTTAACGTTCCTAGAGTGAGCTTCTACTTTATTCTTCGAATTACTACTTGGTGTTTGCTGAATCTTATCATTCCTGGTATTGCCTGAAGGCTATGATCCGCTAGCATTAGCAGAAAGTCTTACTCTTGTAAAATGCAACACATGCTTGTTAGAAACTATGTTTGAGGTCGAGTCTGTTTTTGTGTTTTCCGTGGATGTGAGTGATTCGGCAAACCTAACTTTCTTGTACTTTTTCCTCAATGTTACCGCAACTAATTGAGGATCAAAATTGTTGATGCTAGGGCAAGTCCTACTTATATGTGAAAGCAAATCCTGAATGACTTTGGTATACCTAAAGGCAGACTCTAAAAGTGAATCTTGAGGATAATTCGCTTTTACATGTTTGACTATATCCTTAAGAACCAAAGCTTATTCTTGAGTGTGCTTAATATAAGAGGAGTGATCAGTCCTTTTATTCAATAATTTGGGCGTGATTGGTTCCATATTATCCTTAGACACTTTTGGATCAACAGAGTGGGTCTCAATAGCCTCCTTATCTAAAGCTTTTCTTTAAGTTTCCTTAACTTATTTTTTAGGGCTGCTAAGACCAAACCTTGTTCCTGAAGTTTTGCATTTAAATCAGAAATTTCCCCAGACTTTATATTAACTTGTTTGATTAACGCATCACATTGTTCTTTTGATTGAACACGTTTTGGTTTAATCGAGTCATAAAGTTGCTTATAAGTCTGTTTCAAATGCTCATTCTCAGCAACAAGTTTTGTCACTCTATGTTCCAATTCAATGTTAAGAGTCTTAATTTCATCCATGTCCATTTTGATTTTACTATCATCCACATTTCCTTTTAAGGACTTAATTTGGTCTTTCAACTTGACAATGATTGTGTCTTTCTCTTGAGACTGAGCTCTCAATTCACTTAATTCAAACAACTGAGTAAAACTTAAACTTAGAGCATTTGAGCACAAACACTGTTTTTCTGTTGAAAAAAATTTCTTATTAAGTTGAAAATCAGCTTCAAAGTGATGCAATTTTTTCAGAAGTTGGTAAAACTCTTACAAAGTTTATCATAAGTTTCTTTATTAACAACATCCTTTTTGTTGAGAAGCTCAGTCTTGAGTTCGAGACACTTTTGACATTCAATTCACCATTCACAACCATACATTTTCACAGACAAATTCACAACATTTGTTTTCAATATCATTATCAAGGCTTGGTGCCAAGAGTCGATCATTTCACTTCAAAACTTGATTCATTTTAACTTCGAAAGTTTTGGACTTCCAAGCTGATGTAGTTCGACAGCCTGTTCCATTTTGAATAAAAACATTTTGGCATCGCAAGTTTCACCACCAATATTGATTAGAAGTTATTGAAGATAATTTTTTAATTTCTTTATAAATGGAATAATTTCATCTCAAAACAAGCCTTTGTGTATGTTCAAACCCCCACCGTCGCCCTTAGTGATACAGTGGCAGTGGATCTTTCTATTGACAACCTGATCAAAGCCCTCAAGATGCGTTTAAGCCTTTCAAGCTAGTAGTTACACCATACTCACATTTAAGGAATACTTTTGGAACCTCAACTTTGTTGGTTGTGAAGATAGAGATGGGTCAAAGGTAGGAACCGAAGTCCGCATTTCAAATAGGCATGTTCAACTATAATAAATTCAAATTGTCGAACAAATCATCTTTGTAACCTTATTAAGAACACATAATTAATGGTTTATGTTAACTTTATTTTTTTACAACCATTGATCTTGTTTCCTTCAAAAGGCATTTTTGAACGATCTATCTCTTCAGCAAACGCATTTGTATATCACGCAGAACAGGAAGTTACAATAGTATCCATTTTAAGAATGACATTCCCGTCATAGACATTTTGGCTTTGACTCCCGAACTTCTTCAGATAGAAAGTTTTTCAAGAACCGATAGCATTGTTTTGTAGAAGGATCATAACGAAATTTTTGGATTTAGTTCATCATAATAACAGTTTAGCGCAGATTACCTCTTTGAAAATGAATTATCAAATATTGCTTATTTTCTTTTCTAAGCAATTTCTCTATCAATATTTCTGTTTTTCTTCCATTTTTACAAATCATTTTGAGATCAAAACTGTTTTCATAAAGAATCCCTTTTCTTAGCACTTGTTCAAGAAGATTTGCTTATAGGATGTTCAATCTCTGAGCATACGTTCATTGATCCTGAAAAAACAGTTCCCAACATTTGCATTTTCTTTCAAATCTTAACCTCTTCTTTGATATCTGTCAAGCACTGTAGTCAAACTTTAATTGGCACATCTATATTCCAGAATTAACATTGGTGGCAAGTTCATCACAGGTATTTAATTGTTCAACATACATATATCAAGGGACAGCTTGTTGAGCAAAGAGTTAAAATTCTGGACAGTTTCAGTTGTGTTTTCACTAAGATACTGAGAATAGGAATGATTTTTAGCTACTATCACTGGTTATCTTCAGTTTTTCTAATTCACATCATTACACTGTACAAAAGACTCATTATCTGCTCACCTTGATTGAATTAAATCATAAGGCTAGATTATCCGTATTGTGTACCTCGTGACTGCATCTAAGCATTCTGAAAAGATTCGCCATGATAGTAATCTTGGCTGAGTTTAAGTTCATCACAAATCAAATCATAGGCATCTAGACATCTGCTTCTGTAAGCAACATGTGGGTAATGACAGTCCTAGAGTTTTTGAGTGTCAGAAGTCATAGTATCAGCCAAAATGCTATTTTCTTCTCTGTTAAAAAACTTGACCACTTGCTAAGCTTAAACCAGCAACAATTTATCATTGAACACGTTTCATCCCTTTTTCCTCTTGGCATAGTACAAACTGGTGGAGAAAAATGACCCTCCCTTTGCAGTTGTAACAACTGACAGTCCGTTGTTTCCCTGTGTTGCTTCCTTGCTCTAGGAGTATATTTCTCATTGTTCAGCAGCATAAGTAGATTGTCTCCCCTGAACAGTTTGCACTTATACTTTTCCATCATAGATGTAGCTTGTTGACGAGGGTTTGATGAAGCTTTTAGCTAATTGTTGGTAGAAAGGATACGGGATTGACAAACAGCAGTTAAGAATGACATCAGTGATTGATCGCATCAATTGGATCATCCCTTTCCTGGAACACTGGAACAATAGACCGAGTTTGGTTGGAAAAATGTCATATGTTGATATTTGTAAGTTTGTGGGAGCATATTCCAAGTGTGTGATAGGATGATTGTGGAAATAAACATTGGTGGTGAACTGCGATTGGGTACTCATTGATTGGATAAAGTGATTGAAAGAGGTGATTATTTGACTGGTTGTGAAATGTTGAGTATGATAAGGTGTTACAAACTGTGAAGACGGATATGGTGGAACACATGATCTTGAAGTTGAGAGTTCGGGAGAGTGTGAATGATGAAAATCTGAACTAAGCATTGACGGGAGGTAAGACGTCGGAGATTGAAACATAAAGCCAAGAAGACCAGAGTGACGTACATACATCAAACGAACTTACATTTATGCATGTCTTTCGTGCATTCTGTGTGCAGGTAAGCATGAAGCGTGATCAATCATTGTCAGTCTGCAAGTCTTGACCAATTTACAACACATCAGTAACAAATTTGCTTCCAATTCATCAGGAAGAGTGTTTAAAAAACTTGGTGTTAACTTGAATTGCTCCAATAGCATCTTGTAATGTTCATATCATTAAGTAAACTTCAGTGAACCTCAAGTAGTAACTCATGTAACGACGACCGCCTCTCCTTTACTTGTAAGTCGAACTATCCGAATTCATCCATACCTCTTGCATTCATTGTTCTTGTTTTGTAATAGCTTCCTTGCAATTGCGCGCAGTTTATCTTCTCCCCAAGAACTTTTGCAACAACGATGTTGACTCACAAAGCATAAATTCAGTCTGGTATGTCTTATAGACTGATGTTTATTGCTTGATGTCCACAATCAGCTTGAATGGCTTCAGCGGAAGTCAGTGTTTCAATATATTCCTTAAGCCTTGATGTGCTCCATCCAAGGATTGAAGGCCAACGAGTAGTATCCTTTTTCAACAGTAGGAAAGAATCAATTTTTCCATGAGGGCTATTCAACATATACAGCTCCATTCGCTCTCTTTCCAAGGAATCATAGAAGATGTTTTTCAAGCAGTGGTGGGTTTGTTCGTCGTCTCCCTGAAAGAAGTAACTTAGTCGCAAGAGTCGTCATTGTGGTAAGAAAAAAGAATACAAATTTGATCGATTCGTTGGTAGAAAGAAATATGAGATTGTTTTGATTTTATGTGATTTGTTGAAGATTCTTGAAATGAAACTACACGGGATTTTACAATTCTCGACAAGAATCTGGAATAACAAGTGTTTGTTTCACGGGATTTTACACGTCAAAGAAATAAAACCGATAATTTAACCTTTGAGTTAAACGGTCTTACAAAATGGGAGATTGACAATGTTTGTGACAAAGGAAATTCCTAGAGACAGATTTGTCGAGTGTTCAGGTGTGGGGTTGACAAAGGGGACATAACTATGTTCGAGTCCACTAGTTTTCGGTGGGACAAAGATTTAGACACTAGATCGGTTCAACTGGTTCGTGGTGGCCTACATAGGCTGATACGGGCGGGGGGGCGTGTATTTCATCTAGCTTCGGAGGTGGGTCTATAGGACAAATGCGAGCTCAGCATCTGAGTCGGCTACTAGGGCTGAGTTGCGGATGGTAGGGTTGGGTGTTGTGGGTGTGGTGGTTGACATAACTTCAGTCTTCTGGAATATCACTAGTCACTCGAGCGCGTTTTCTAATAGACACACAAACTATTTGGTTCCACTATAACTTAGCTAGTACGGATTCTACTGACAAATCAGACATCTCATTCTCGGATGTTCACTGTGGTACTTTGGTCAAAGGAATAGCTCGATCGACTATTCACACAGTAGCCTATATAGAGTGAGGCTTGACCTGGTAACCATATAGCCAGTGAGCTACACTCTTCGAATCTACAACGTTTAGTGACTGAGGTTCAGTATACGCATATAGGTGGAGGGATCTTTAACAGTCACAACACACCAATTCGCGCGTCCGAATGCACAAACAACGCGCATCACACAAAGTATTGGGTAGGGCAGGTCAATGACAGTGAGTTTTTTGGACGATATATTCTGGGGGGTAAGGATGCGTACCACATTACCGTTCAACAAGTACAACCAAACTACACGAGCGAGACTATATCAGGCTATTCTGTTCGGGTTTGTACTCGTTGTCAGGTAATATCCAACAACTACAAACTCAAAAATTACCAAAACCAAAAGACTCATTTTATGAATGTTTTTTATTTAAGCAAAAATTCTTGTACAACTAGTGTTACAAACCCTATAGGAACAATAAAAATGAAAACTTTAAGGTTTTTACGCCAAAAAATTTGAATCAAAAATTTTGTTCTTTATAAAGATTTTGAACACAAATCACAAGACAAACACAAAAACTAAACACACCACTCCATGGCTCTGATACCAATTGAAGAAACATGTAATCTAATGATTTACCAAGAACAAGAGAGGGAGATGTGGGTTATGATGTTTAGTGAGAGAAAGTATATGGAATGGATGAAGTGTTATTTCTATGTGGAAAATGGGAAAAATGAAAACAACCAACCCCTCTCCAAGGCTAGGAGAGGGCTTATATAGTTACATGATGGCCGGCCCATGGGCTATGATGGGCTTCCCATGGGCCTTGGGCCGGATTAGCTTCTATACTTAACATGACACAATCTATGAGCTAAGACCTATTATAACTTGGAAGTGACCGACACTTTTTGTGTTTCCAACACTGATAATAATGTAGCTGATTTGCTCACTAAAGCTTTTGATGTGAGTTGATTTAATTTTCTAGTGGCAAGCATTTGTATGCTTAATCTGTAGCTGCATGGTCTCAGGGGAGGTTAATGGTGTATAAGTGCAGCGGATTATACACAAGTGTTATTTGGATTGAAGTTGGAAGGTAAAAATGATGATCAATTACTTAATACTGATGGGCTTAACTTTCTCTGTTTGAAGAAACTTTGTACTGCTGGTACAAAAAGTTTATACTGCTAGGCTTGGTTAAGTACTGCTTAGTTGTCATGAGTGGATTAATGCTTGACATGGTTTGGAGATGCTCTTTAGATGAATTTGAAGCTTGCAATAATATCTCAGGATAGTACTGCATGGTATAACACTATACTGTTAGTTATACTTATACTATTTGTTTAATACTGTTAGTTTACCAAAAAACAAATATTTTTCAAGAATGATATGGTAATGTATTTTGCTTAGGACTAAACATTTGTAGGCGTTAAGCAAAGCCAATGGTGAGATTTGGGTGTAATCATAAACAACTAGATGACTTGAATGGAGAATGGGTTAAACCGGTATGTTGGTTCTTGGTTAACATTCTTAACTTTATCATGGGGGCAATGCATAGATAATGGATCCCAGACAATTCCAACATGTCTATACTAGTTATTTCTAGTGTGCTCGTTGATGAATAGACAGAGCATGTTATTGCATATTATTTGGAAACAATTAATACTGTAGACCTAATATTAGTACTAAGGCTAGTAAAAAAGTTAATACTTGCCTAGTCCTAATATTGAGTACTCGCTTGTATACCAGTTAATACTATTGGGGCATAAACACAAATTTCATTAATTAATTATTACCGTCTGAGATATTTCCCGCCAACTAATCTGCTATGGGGTCTATGAATTGGATAATTCTTGATCTTTCCTTTTATTATACTCTTTCTTTAATTTAAAGGATCAAGTTTATTCAGTCGGTCCAATCACACCCTTAAGCTCTCTTCATAATATCTCAATTAACTTTGCCAAACCCTCGTATTTTCATCAACGAACTTAAACCCAGAACCCTTCTCTTGAATCAATCACTATATGGCGGATTTGAAGTTTGTCGATCAACACAACATGGTCGCTTGTTTGGAAAAGTCAGAGGAAAACGTTGAGTTTCATCAGATAGTGGACTTCCTCTCTACATGTTCAATCAATTATGCTCTCACTGTAAGTCCCACTATCTATGCTTCTTACATTGAACAGTTTTGGAATACTGCCACTTCTAAAACAGTCAATTCAGTGAAGCAAATACATGCTATTGTTGATGACAAGGCTGTGGTTATATCAGAATCATCAGTGAGAAGTGATCTTCTCTTTAATGATGAGGATGGTATTACCTGCCTAACAAATGATGAAATTTTTGAAAACCTTGCATTGATGGGATATGAACAGCTTTCTACAAAACTTACTTTTCAAAAAGGTTCATTCTCACCTTAATGGAAGTTTCTGATACATACCATCCTTCACTGTGTAAGTTCAAAATCAACTGCTTGGAATGAGTTTTCAACTAATTTGGCTTCAACAGTTATATGTCTAGCAAAGGGTCAAAAGTTTAATTTTTCTAGATTAATTTTTGATGGTATGTTGAGGAACTTGGATCCAAAGAGATTTTTAATGTATCTAAGGTTTTTACAACTCTTTTTGAATAACCAGCTTAAAGATTTACCAGAACCTTTTAATGATACTTATGAGACACCCAAACATAGTAAAAAGGTTTTCTCAAATATGGCAAGGCAAAGTACCAAATTTTCAGGAAAAGTTACAACACTTTTTTGACTCCATGTTGGTGCAAAACTAAGCACCTAAAAGTAAAGGTTCAGCAACACCCCCTGAACCCCAACCCACACCCTCTACTTCACAACCAAATGTTTTTGAACCTCAAACAGAACCACTTCAAATTGAAACACCTCCACCAATTTTTCATGAACCTCAATCTGAAGCTCACATTGAGCAAATACTCAAATCTCCAACTACATATCAAAGAAAAAGAAAGACTCAAAAACGCAAGAGAACCAACAAGGACACTCAGTTACCTCAGACTAGTGTACCTCAAGACCTTGGAGCAGATGCGGCTATCCATAAAGAGGGGGTGACAGTGTGGAAAGGGCTATCACTACTGCTGGTAGCTTAGATGCAACACAGGACAATAATAACATAATTAGGACCCAGACCATGGCAATGCCTAATGTTGACATTCCTCAGGGAATGGATACAGTTGGCAGTCCCAAGCGCCAAGACACCATAGGGGTGCTCTTGCTCAGACTTGGTCTGAGAGAGTGCTTAAAAAGCCCAATGAACCACCTCTCTCAGAAGGTCACACATCTAGAAGTGGAGAGGGCAGTATGGAATATCATTTTGAATTGACAGATAATGTACCACCTACACCCCATGATTCACCTCTTTCAGGAGGTAACACACTTGGAAGTGATGAGGGTAGAATGGAACTAATTAAAGAATTGATGGAAACCTGTACCTCATTGACCAAAAGGGTTCTTGCCTTAGAGGAAGCAAAGACTACTCAAGACAGGGTGATCAATAGATTGAAATTGAAGGTCAAGAGGCTAGAAAAGAAGAGAAAGGCAAGAACCCCACAACCTATGAAGAGGAGATTGTTTAAAGGCAGAGTTGAGACTTCTACTGACACAAGTTTGGGTGAGGATGCATCCAAACAGGGGAGGACAAGTGACAAGATAAAGCGAATGCTTAAAGACAGTGATTTTGATGATCTTGATGATCTGGTGGATGAAGGAATGGCTTTTGTTCAAAGAAGAATTAAGCAGCGAATCAGAAGCATTAATACTGTTGTGAGGGATTAGTACTGCTGATCAAGTAGTACTGCTAGCCAGAAGTTTATGTGCTGCCAGTGTTCCTGTGAATGTTAGTGCTGCTACTCATCTACTCCTCCTACAACAACAACTATATTTGATGATGAAGATCTCACTATTGCTCAGAAACACTTTGTGAAGAATGAGAAAGTGAGAGAGTCACAAGGCAAAGAAAAAGGAGTTTGTTCTCAATAGATTAAGAAGAACCCTCCTAGAACCTAAACATGCTCAACTACAACACTTAACCTATAACTAAAAAATGACTTTTAAGAAATTCAAAAGCATAACTTCATATTCTGAAAGTGAGATGGCATTTGAGCTTCTTAAATTTACAAGATCATAACTTCAGAAGTAGAAGAGTGTTTGGATACATCCTCCTGATGATCAAGATGTTGATACTAAAGAAATTTTAATGATTACCAAAGGTAAATTCAATTTTATTATGGGAGGATTGTTGGGAATTAAAGGCTTCTGAAGTTACTACTGTTAGTTTTGGAAGTTAATACTGCTGGTTCAAGATTGTGCTGCTGTTGAAGTTTAAAGAAAATAGTCTAAGTTATTAGTACTGCTAGCTATAATAGTTAGTGATGCCAGTACATTGATATAAGTATCAGTTATGTTTGTAGTAATACTTTAGTGTTGTAGTCTATAAAGTTATACTGCTATTATGATATGCATGAGTTAAATTAGGAATAGATATGCATTATCATTATACGCATTTTGTAAGCCCATTAAGGTTTCCTTAGTGTATAAAAAGAACCCTACAGCATAGTTAGAAAAGCACTTAGAACTTCAATTACAAATCTCATAGTTAGTTATTCTGTAACCTAGGCAGAATATTATCAATCAATATATTCAAAGTTTAGTATCATTTGTTCTTCCCCCTTTGTATTACAAGTTAAGTTCCCGCCATAACATGTATTATTCATAATCAAAGTTTCTGTCATAATTAGTATTGGAATATATCCAAGGTACAACCTTAAACACAACAAAAGGAAATTAAGATCTATTCATTGGGATCAACAAAAGTGATCAATGATTACAAAATAAGAAAATGAACATAATATCGAAATGCAAAAAGTGAGCTCCAACTGTCTGTGATCATAAAATTTCTCATGTTTCATAAAAGAGAAGTTCAAAAGTTTTAAAAAAAAGATTGTTCAAAACCATCAAAATTTTGGTTTTTAACTATCTATAGAATAATTAATGGGTAAACGTTCTAAGTCATGTTCGGGAAATTTTTTAGGGAAAGAGGAGCCGTTTTCTGCAATGAACAAAATGAGTAGTGAGTGTCTTAGTGACTATCCAATTGTTGTTTCATTAGATTGGTTATTTAAATCATTGTTTTCAAAACATCTTTAAAATTTTTGTGCTTGGAAAAGTTATCTTAATTTCAAAATCAAAAGGTTGCATTTTTTGTGTCAAGAAAATGGTACTCTTTTACAAAAAGTTTTTGAGAATATGAAGTTATGCTTTTGAATTTCTTAAAATTCAATGGTTGTCACAAATTGAATTTTTGCCAAATTGGTCTTTTCTAAATCAATGCATTTTTTCATTATTCTTTAAAGAGTATCATTTCACAAATGCTTTTTGGTGAGGAAAATCAAATAGAAAGAGAGATAAAATCCATACATAAAAAGCAAATCAATGTATGCTCGAAAAAGAAATGCCAGAGCATACAAAATAAGTTTAAAAGAATAAAGCATATGGCATGTGCCTGAAAAAGCAAGAATAGGCACATAAGAAAGAAAATGATAAGAATATGCTCAAAAATAAATGCTAGAGCATATAAAACAGGTAGAGTGGAAAGATACAAAAAATGTCAAATATGTGCAAATTTTCAAACTATATCTCATTTCACTAATCATTTCATGTCATTATATAGTATTCCACATGGCTCAACACATGATTCCAGCAGCTCAACTTGTTCCTCAATACAAACCAATCAGGAGATGCAATAATTATGCGGAGTTGCAGAGTATTCCTTGCTCTCCTGAATGCAAGATAGTTGGGCAGATATTACTTGATCATTGTCTCAGTCACGCATTAACTGCAACTGTCGATGTCCTTGCTGTGTACCTACAACAATTGTAGAGGATGGTGAGCAAGGTACTAGATACTGAGGATACAATTAAATTCTTGCTGGATACTGAGCAATTTGTATATACTGTGGATATGTTCTGAGACACTCTCCAATTACCAGTGGAAACTCCTGAGAATCCATTTGTCGCACCAGCCAACATCCACACTATTAAAGCATTCATAAACAGAGTTAGTTATCAAGGTGTTGTCGACAAAGTGAGTGCTTTCTTTACAAAGAATCTGGCTCAACCATGGCAGACTATGTTCAAAGTATTCAATCGCTGCTTAACAACAAGAACTTCTGGCCATGATCAGACCAAGATCAACATTCTTCAGTTGTTTCATGCTGTAATCAACCGAACACATGTTAATTATGCTGTTCTTCTTTGGTGGGATTTTATGAATAATATATTTTAGAAAAAGGAAGCTATTCAGTATCCTCGATTCACCAAATTAATAATTGCTGATCTAATGAAGAAATTCCCTAACATTCCTATGAGGATTGATGAGGATTATCATTATATCAAGGATGATGTTTCATTGGTTAGTGTGTATAAAAAAGGGAATGTCTCAGTTCGAGGGATGCTGATTCTGGATGCTTTCCTAACAGCAGGTATTAGGGAGACTAATGATTTTAAGGAGTATGAGACGGTGTTCATGAAGTTAGCTATTCTAATGAATCAACTACAATCGGTTATTTCTACCCAAGGAACGAATAGGAATACACCTAGAGCCCATAGGTCGCCTACCATTTTTGCTAGTCCTATGGAGAAGAAGAAGAGGAAGCAGGCTACTAGAGTTTCAAGTTCACCAAGAAAAATTATCAAGCAGAAGAAACAATCTACACTTTCTATTCTACCTCCTGGAGATGATAGAGAAAGAGATGCAATAGCTGAAGCAACTCTTTCGAAGTCTAACTCTTCACCAAACTGCTTTGATTCAAGGCTCAAGAAAATATAAGCTAAAGTTCGAGAAAAACTAAGATGAGATGAGATTGATAAGATGGTTATAAAGGAATATCTAAATGATGAATCATATGCAAGTGAATTTTCTGATTCTATACTAAACAATTAAGGTGCTAAGGTTGATGATACCAGAAGTAAGATAGAGCCCGAGAGTCAAAAGGAAAATTCGGAACGTGTGTCTGATGATGATGAAACTGAGAAAGAAAAGGAAGTTGCACAAGATATAATAGAAAAGGAAACTGAAGAAGTTGGGATAGAACATAATATTGTTGAAAAGGAAGTTGAGGATGAAACAAATGTTAAACCTGAGAGAACTGAGGAAGTTGTTAAGGAAACAGAGGTTGCTAATGTGTCGGGTAGTCAGGAGACTAGGAATGAGCAGACGCAGACACCAATTTCCTCACCTATTAGATCCCCTGGGAAAGTTTCTTTTTCAGATAAAACAGTTTTAGAGGACTTTGCATGGTAATATTTCACCCACAACTGCTACAACATCCAAGACTTCTGTCACACCAAAACAAAAGAAAAGATCTTTCACTCTTAAAACAAGAAATCTACCAGGAAAATTCCTGGTCATGGGCCAAGTGAAGAAACTTATTCGTTCTCATATCATATCAAGAACAAATTAATCACTCAAAGAGTTTTTCCCGGAAAAGATTTAAGAAGTTCTACAAACACTGTACACGAATGTTCCATGAGCTGACAGTTTTACAAAAGACAAATGAAATGCAAAAATAAAGAATGCCTCGCATGTAAGCTTTGCAGTCAACCAGGATCAAGAAAGTCTCGTCCTGATGACAATATCCGGTATGAGGATCGCAAAAGAATGTTTTAGCTGCTCATGGACTAAAGTTGATTGAATAACTATTTTGAAAGCACATGCAGAATACAACTCTCAATCTTTATCCAAAAAACAAGCTCTTCAACTACTACAACATCATCTGTTGATCTTCAACAACAACTGTATCTGAATATGAAGATAAAACCTCAAGATCAAGCAGCTGATCCAAAAATATGGGAAATTTTGAAAGCCAAGTCTGAAAATCCATAATTTTCACATATCACAATGACCAACATTGTGATGCTGATCCTCCTGAAGGGGGAGAAACATGGAAAAAAGATTTTGGATACAAAAAGAATCTTTTGTGAATGGAAGACCAATTCTACTGATGATGAAGCATTTGTAATAATCAACCCTTAGGGGGAGATTGTTAGAAATGATAAAAGTGTTAATTATTATTATGAATTAGTCTTAGCTTAGTTTATAGTTTTATTAGTAGTTATGATGTAATAAAGTCTATCTTGGTCAAAGTTAAGTAAAGTTGACCAAGGTTTGACTAAGTTTAGGAAAATAGAATAGGATAAGTAATAAGTATAAATACTCATCTTGAAGGAGTATTTATACAAGTCTTGTAGTTTGTAACTTCACTTCTCCCTCCCATTTCTATTTTCCCCTTTGAAATGAAAATTTAGAAAATGATGAAAACACTCTCTAGCTCTTCTCTTTCATTCTCAATAGCTTTCGTATAGCAAACATAGCATCTAACAATGCTCAAGACCAAGAAGATAAAACTTCCCGTTGTGGAGGATAAATGTTCATAAAATAACATTTTTCTTTCTTTGGGGTCTGAGTCCTAATCTGACATTTACTAGAAGTCGGTAAGAGAAAAAAATTGAAAGGACATGTTTTGAAAGCATTAGAAACTCTCGCTCGAATTTCATTTATATACCCGTGTCAATATCAATCAACATTTCTAGGTACGTAAATGTTATCGATTGACGGGAGACATGTCGGAGAAGATTATTTTTGGTATTTTTGAAATTTTTGATTTTTGTATTTTGTTTTTATAGCTTTTATATTTTTATGTTTTGTTTTTTTGATAAAATATATACAAAGAATTACTGTGATTTTGCAAGACGTTCAAGTTCCTGAGGAGACAAGTTGTACATACTAGGGCAATGAAACAAATAGTTGAATCAATCCACAGGAAGAGCTTTGGTGGAAGAGGTCGGCTAGTTGGTAATCCGTCTTGATAAAATACAGTTCAGTCGTACCCTTTTCCACGTGTTCCTTTATGAAATGGTAGCGGCCAACAATGTGTTTTGTTCTTGAGTGTTGGACTGAGTTGCAGGATATTGCTATGGTTGATTTCGAATAACAATAGAAGCAATCTATTGAAGTGAAAGCCATAGTCCTATAACTATGTCCGCATCCAACAAAGGACTTTTGTCACAACAAAAAAGCAGATAAAGACAACATAATCTGCTTCCGCGGATGACAACGCTAAAATATGAAAAAACATACAAACTTGTTTTTATGAGAGGACTATCAAACCAATAAACTTTTTGCCTAAAAATTGAGTACCACCAGAATAAACTCTTGAAGGTGTCTTTAAATTCCACATAATCCGCACTAAAAATCCGGTTATTTACAAGCCAGAATCCTCGTAATACCAATACTCATATTAACAGTTTCCCACAGAGAACGCAAGATCCTTTTTAACCCTCCTTGAGGTGTTTCATTACTTTCTCTCAGTTGGGCTTAGCCTGGTACCTGAGCCATAAACAAGTAGCATGTAAATAGGTCCTTGACTGTTTGACATATAGAGACATTAGGGCATCCTCAGCTATCATGCTACGATATTACAGTTGCAATCGACTAAGTCCCATTTTGATCTAGGTTTAAGCATGTCTTTTGATTTCCACTTGAATTCCAAACAGGATCGTAAGTTTCCATTCCATATATTTATTAAGGATTTTTAACACGTAGTTGGACTGGTTTGTGAAGATGCCACATGGGGATTGGTTAACTTGTAGACCAAGAAAAAACGTCATTTCCCCTATCATCGACATTTCGAAGCGACTTTTCATGAGGTCAGAAAATAGTTGGGTATACCTAGGGTTTGTAGAACCAAAGATAATATCATCTACATAGACCTGTACCACCAAGATGTCGTCGTTGAAGCGCCTTATAAATAGCGTTAGATCAATGGTGCCTTTGAAGAAGTTATTTTGAAGGAGAAACGTTAACAATTCGTCGTACCATGCCCTTGGTGCTTGCTTTAACCTATATAGTGCCTTCTTTAACTTAAAAACCTTTAGGTTGCACACAACGCTATTCACGTACACATCTTCACAAATCTACTTTAGTTGTACCATCAAGAAAGCAATTTTTAACATCAATTGAAAACGACGTAACGATAGTGAGCATCATATGCTAAAAAATAACCTTGAAATCTTCCATGTCCAACCCGGAGTGAAGGATTCTTCAAAATCTATTCCTTCCTCTTGATGGTACCCTTTTACAACCAAACAAGTCTTGTTTCAGATGATCGTGTTCTCTTGCATCATGCTTGTTTTGAATAACCATAGTTTATTGTTAATGTTTGTTTAAATGTTAACTGGGTAGGAACTAACACCCATACATCAAGCCTTTTGAACTGGAGAATCTCTTCTTGCATTGATTCAATCTATGCAGGGTCAGTCATAGCCTCTTTGACATTCTTTGGTTCCATAGTGCTTACAGTTAATGCGTACATGCACATGTCACCATCTGTTCTTAATTTAATTATCTTGTCAAACTTGGGGGGGGTCGTGATGTTTGTCCATCACTTGTTCCAGAGGGTGATCCTTAGTCTATTGATATTCGTGAGGGTAAGGTTGATAAAACGTATAAATGTTCGATGGATCCACATATTGCGAAGATGATGATTCAGCCACGCTTGTGGATGGAGTAGCAAAAGGATTAACAAACGTATTTTCATCGAACATAGCATTCAGAACATTTTCAGCAATTGTTACGGATTGAGGCTGAACATGTTGTTGTTGTTGTGTTTCGAGCTCATCAACATTATGTGAAGTGATTGGAATACTTGTTTTCTTGAGAGGATGAATTTGTTAGTGTCAGTGCGGTGTCTGTTGTTGTCATAGTTGTTGTTGGAGTCTGTAGAATTTGAGGTGCTTGAGCAGAACAGTTCTTGGAGCAGCTGACGGTTGACCACTAATATGATCATCATACATAGCTTCGAACAGTAAATCCAATTCACCTTCAGTTGGTTGTTGCGTTGTTATTGTTGACGGAGCATAGGTAAGATCGAGTCCTGAACTGATATGTCCAGAAGTCATGCTTTGAAGCTCGGATTTTGAACTACTTTGTTTAAAATACATTGCTGAAAGTTCATCAAATGTCACATTCATTGTCTCCATTATTTTCTTTGTCCTTCGGTTGTAAACTATGTAAGCACAGGAATCAGTAGAGAAACGTATGAAAAGGCCAGTATCACCTTTTGCACCAAGCTTCCAAATATTTTCATGATCATTTTTGGGATAACAGAGAGCCCCGAATACATGTAAAAAGGAGATATCCGGTTTTCTGCCGTTAATGAGCTCGTAAGGTGTTTTGTTAAATCGACGGTGAATGATGGAGCGGTTTTAAGAATAACGGTGCACGAGAGAAAATCAACATTGTTCTAGCAGCCTCTACTAACGTCCGATTCCTTCGTTCCACTACTCCATTTTGTTGAGGTGTCCTGACAGAAGACGCTTGGTGAGAGATGCCAACACTATCAAAGTATTCTTTAAGGATTTGATTTTTGAATTCTGTACCGTTATCGGTTCTTATGATGATGACAGGAGATTGAAGAAGGACAGTGATTCACTTCAGGAAGGTTTTAATCACTTCTGTTGCTTCATATTTTGATCTGAGAAAGTGTACCCAAGTGTAACGAGAGTAATCATCCACAATCACCAAAATACACCGCTTTCCATTTATGCTTGCAATTCTCATTGGACCACACAAATCCATATGAAGAAGGTGTAACCTCTGCTTAGAATTTAGAACTAGTTTGGGTGGGTGAGATGCCATTTTGCTTTTTCCTTGCTCACATGAGGGATAAAGATGTTCTTTATGATATTTGAATTTTAGAAGACCGATGACAATATCGTTTTTGGCAAGGTCATTTATGGTGTCAAAATTAAGGTGGGATAAACGTTGATGCCATAACCATGACTTGGTAGAAGTAGCACGATCCATGAGGAAAATTGGAGAAGCAAAGGCCATTTCATGGAGATTGATGGTGTAAAGGTTTGTTGTGCGATTTTGTTAGCCTTAAAATATGGTGACATATCTGGAATTACAATAGTTTAGTTATAGTGTGACACATAGGGACTAATAATGAC
>BQNB010110388.1:0-22568 GCA_026074375.1 Tanacetum coccineum | reverse complement strand
TAGAACAAGCAGTACTAACTCCAAGTTAGTACTGCTGGTTCATTTTCTTGGATTCCAAAGGTAGCAGTACTAACTCCAAGTTAATACTGTTAGTACTGGTAGTTCATTTTAGCTTATCAGCTTATTATTTCAGCTTGTTTAAGATTTCCTTAGCTTTTTAGAGTATATTAAACCATTTTCCTTTACTGTTTGCTTATTTAAGTTTATTTTTCCTTTTTAAAGTATTTTCAATAATGTATCAGTTTGTAGCTTTTTAGCTTATTTGTCATTGTAGTTCATTCTAGTTGCTTATTCTTATTACTAAGTGCTTTTTAAGGTTAGGTGAACTTCTGTTTTAGCTTGTTTGCTTATTTATGATTTCTTTGTGTTTTGTTAGCCTAGCAGTATTAACTTAAAGTTAGTACTGGTAGTTAATACTGTTAGTACTGTTGTAGTACTGTTGTGTTTATCTTGTTCAATTTAGCTTAATTTCTTTTTGTATTTGCTTATTTAGAGTCAGTTTAGCTTATTTAATTTGTCTTAAGTTTATTTGAGCTTACTTGTGTTTTAGTGTAAAAGTTTTAAGTATTTTTCCCAATTCTAGCTTTTATTCTTGTTCTAGCTTATGTTCTTTGTTTATTTTTATATACATTTGCTTATCAGTGTTAGTTCCAAATCATAACCTCATCCTTGTCATATTCAAACTCCAATCATCATTCGTGACTCGATATTCCATCTCTAGCCTCGTTGGGACATAACGACCCGGGAACACTCTATACTGCTTCTCGGTATTCTTGATTCTGGTTTAGATTATACTTCCTATATATATTTTATATTTTATTATATATTATATATATTTTAAGATGTAGTTTTGACGGAACAGCCACCTTTGCTGAAGTCTTGAGTCTTTTGCCTTTAGTAGTTGGAGGAGTCTTTGTCTTGTCAGATCCAATTTGCTTTTTCTTAACACTTGATTTTGTTTTAGGAGGTTCAGCTCCTAAAGCAATGGCATAGTACTCTTTGTAGGATTCAGAATCTTTGATGGCTTCATTTGTCAATGCATCAGGCAAAATGGCACCATATAGCTGTGTGTCCTCATGCCTAGAGACAACCTTTATCATGGTAAACATTGGGTCATCCCTGGGAAAGTGCCAATTTACCATGTTTCTTCTTGGAATTGATTAATTCTTATTCATGAAGAAGTTGATGATGACCTTGGTGAAGCGAGGGTAGTACATCTCATTACTCCTCTTGAAATTCATGTTCTCTACTTGATAAACAAAGTCCTCCCATAGAAGGTAGGCATAGTCTACATTCTTCTTATGGTACATGTCCCAAAGGATTTAAGCTTGAGATAGTCGAAGACTGTCATATCCGGTACTTTTACTACTCAGACATTTGTTGATGACTGCAGCAAATGATCTCTAGGGTTGATGCAGCTTGTTGACATAGACATCGGTGATCACCTTTATCTCTCTACTATGACCAAGATCTTTGAGAAATGTGAGAATTTCCTCTTCAAAGGGTAGTTCCTCGAATTGCTGATCAAGGAGTTTAGGTATATTTGAAGCATTTCTCTAAAGTACTCAAGATTCACAATTTGTTTCTTATTGTTTATCTTGAAACGAATCGAGTGGTGATGAATTGTAGCAGTGGCCCAAAACTCTTGCATGTATATTTCTGGAACATCCGCTGTGATCTGGAATGCCTTGTAAAAGGGAGTGAGTTTCAAAACATCATACGCCACTTAAAGAGTTGCTTCTTTTGAGTTGAGGTCTGAGCTTAGTCGGAGATTACTTTTGTCAATCTTGTGTCGGTTGGCAGGAGCGACTAAAGCGTCATCCAATGCAAGTTGTTGATCTCTTGTGATGTCTATGGTTCTGCTTAAGAAAGAATCAATACAGTTTTTATATAACCAAGTTTATATATAACTATATAGACCTTTTATGTGAGCACTTTGTGTTTTATCATGATGTGAGAATTTTCCTTAAGCCTTAGGACCTTAAAGACAATTAGAACTCGTAAAGATGTATTCCTTTGAATGGCAACTTAGATAGACTTATATGCTTAAGGGATTACGGCAACTTCTTTGACAATTTAGGAAGTGTGGTCTTTCTAACTAGTAGAGAATGTAGATAACTTAAGTTGTATTTTAGTTAACCTTGATTTTACCTTGCTTTTAAGCCTATTTTAACTTAATTAGTGTTGATCCCTTTTTAACAGATCTTTGATTAGCTTGTTAAAGCTTTAGTTGTCTTAGATAGATCTAAAAAAACTATGACAGAAACCTTGAGTAATATATAAAGATTATGCGGAAGCTAATCTTTATACACCAGAAGAACAATAAAGCAATGTAACAGTAACACAAGATCTTTCTCTTAACTCACAATATATTGAATGATTCACAAAACAACTATATGTTTTGCCTAATAGCTATGACTTTTCTATGTATCTCTAACTATGCCGTAGAGTTCCTTTTATACACCAAGGAAAACCCTAATGGGCTTACAAAACGCGTTAAGTGATCATGCATATCTATTCGTAATATATCTCATGCATATCACATAAGCAGTACTAACTTCTTATACTAACAGTACTAATAAACTAACATTTTATACTACCAGTACTAACTATAACTAACAGTACTAACTATTACAACTAGTAGTACTAATGACTTAGTATATTTTCTTCAATCTTCGGTAGCAGCAAAAATCTTCAAATAGTAGTACTAAGTCCTTTCAACAGTATAAACTTGTAGAAGCCCTTAATTCCTAACAATCCTCCCCTAAACTTGTGATTTAACTCCAAATCATAAAGTTTCTTGAATTAAAACTTTTTGGCTCTGAGAGGATTCTTCCAAACACTTCAGCTTCTTGGTTTGTTAGCTTCTATGAAGATCTTCATAATTAGATCTCTCGCCATCTCATTATCTTCTTCTACTTGCAGCCTTCTACTTAGCATCAAATTCATAACTGTAGTTGACAATGGATTATCCATTTCTATCAACATATAGATGTCATGTCTTCTTGTTGAAGATACATGATGTACTCCACATGTATCATACAGTCTCCATGTCAAAGGATCATACATATATCTTTGTAGCTTCCACAGCACATCATCTTTATCTGGTTCAAACAACCTCTTTAGTTCAACCCATAAAGCTCTTTCCTTATCTTTAGTAGGTTTTGCTGATCTAAATCTTTCTTTAACTAAACTCCATAATGTAACAAGATCTTCTCTGTCAAATCCTCTGAGCATATCTTCAAAGACTTGATATGCCTTTGTGATGTTTCTAACCTTGATAATCTTCCAATATTTTCTTGATCCTTCAGTATGAATTTCCTAGTCTATGATAGGATATTTTACTTGTAAAGCTTTTGCCTTAATTTCTTCTACTGGAACTATCTTCAACATCTTCTTAAGTTCTTCTTTAGATAATTCTTTTGGTTCTTCAGTTGGTTGTTCTTGAATAGGTTCTGACCTTGAAGCTTCAGTTGTCCTTAACTTCTTGAAACTCTCTTGAAGTAGTGTCTCTTCTGCAATTCTCTTTGTCTTTGTCTTTTCAACTTCTGTATCCTTCTTAAACAAAGTTTGTATCTTATTATACTCCTCTTTAAATATGGGTCTGATCTCATCATAGCTCATTCCTTTGAAGTAACCCATCTTGTATCCAGCCATATTCTTCAAATAAATCATCATATTCTTCCTTGCTTGAGCTACTGATACTGGTTTCTTCTTGAGAGTTTGATACCTTTTTATAGTATCTGACTGTCTTTCTTGAACTTGTTCAGCAACAGTATTCCAGTCAATATTATCAGTTTCTTCCCTTTCATCCAACTATTTTTGTAACTCTAAGGCTTTTTCAAAATCAATCATTTCCTGTTCTTCTCTTGTTGCAGCTCTTGCCATTTCTTTATCATTTAGTTTTTGAGCTACCTTTTCATTAGTATTAATCTGTTCTTTACCTTGAACTTCCTCAGCAGTACTAAAAAGACCTCCAGCAGTACTATCTCTTGAACTATCAGTACTTCTTCTTCTAGTGTAGGTCTTTACTCTTTCTCTGGATGCATCTGCAAGGATCTTAGTTGCACTGAGAACACATAATTGAGCTTTAGAACTCTCTTGGCATTGTTCTTCACCTTGTGTAACTTTTGTAGGAGTAAGTTGCTTCAATGTGAATCCTTTACCTAGGTCAATTTCCTCTATTATACTCTTCCTTTGAAGATCATCATCAGTCTGATTCAAATCTATCTCAACTTCTTCATATTCTGTCTCTGTCATCCTTTCCTGTTTAGAAGTATCCTCTGAAACCAAATCATCCTCATCATCAGAAATTACCATCCTTGTCTTTCTCCTTTCTGTGGTAGATTTTAGCTTGGCTTCCAATTGTTTGACCTTCTTCGCCAACTTTGTAAGAGCCTTACCATAAAGCTTCTTAGTCTGTTTGAGATCATCCTCCAAGCTGGTGACTTTGTCAGATAATTTGGTACATAATTCCGTCAATTCATTAAGTTTCTTGCTGCCCTCATCACTTCCAGGTGTGTGACCTCCTGAGAGAGGTGAATCATGGGGCATAAGAGATGGTGTCTGAGTTGGATGTGATGTGGTAAAGAAATCAGTGATAGGTTCAGTTATAGGTACTTGAGAAGGTTGTTCTTGTGATGACATTGGTTGAGATGTTATGGGTTATGAGGCAGATGGAGAAGCAATTCCGTCAATTCATTAAGTTTCTTGCTGCCCTCATCACTTCCAGGTATGTGACCTCCTGAGAGAGGTGAATCATGAGGCATAAGAGATGGTGTCTGAGTTAGATGTGATGTGGTGAAGTAATCAGTGACAGGTTCAGTTATAGGTACTTGAGAAGGTTGTTCTTGTGATGACATTGGTTGAGATGTTATGGGTTGTGAGGTAGATGGAGAAGCAATGAGTGTGTGTTGGGACTCAACAGTGAGTGTTGGTCCTTCACCCTAACCAAGTTGGTCATGAATCAGCATAGTATCAAATAGAGGTATGTGTACCCCTGAAAAACCTCTTTTCATGTTGCTAAAAAGTTTTTGTGTTAAAGAAGGAGCAACATATGTTCTGTTATGTTGATTAAGAAGCCTTTTCTTTTTATTCAAAATGATTTGTATAAATCGTGGATACATCAAAAATTTTGTTTTACTATCCACATTTTTCACCATACCATCAAAAATTAGTTTTGAAAACTTAAAAGTCCTGTTTGTAGCTAAACAAATGATTGCAGTTGCAATATTACTAGAAAATTGTTCCCATGAAGTTTTCTTAGGACTTAAACAATGTAATATGGTATGGATCAAAAATCTCCATTGGGGTGAAAATTTACCTTTTTGAAAAGTAAGTTTGTCATCATTTGAAACATACCCCATTAGAGTGAGCTGATCAAAGATTTCAGTATTAGGCAAAGAACTAATACCATCTGCATCTGCTAATTGGAGATGTCTCCTAACAGATGCTTCAGTAATAGCAATTGTTTGCCCATCAACTGTGACAGTTAGCTGTTGTTCTCCATCATTGACTGTATCGACAGTAACAGTCTGCCAAAACTGTTCAATTAGAGAAACATAGATAGTAGGATTTGCAGTTAAAGCATACCTGATATGGCTACCAGCAAGAAAGTCTACTATCTGATGGAATTCCTCACTTCCAGTTGGCTTTTGAAGAAAAGCCACCATGTTATGCTTGTCGCAGAAGTCCATATTAGCCATGTGTATATAAGTTATGAGCAAAATACTGATGTGAGTGCTGGGTTAAGATCGATTTAGAATGAATTAGTGTTTGGTAAAAGCAATTGAGATTTTATAGAGAGTATATAAGGTTTTGAAAGCGGATAAGCGAATAAATTGTATCTTTAGCTTTAAAAGAAATCGTGTAAATAAGGTAAAGATTACAATTATCAAAATTAAGAACCTTATATACTCAGTCAGTTGCGTAAAAACCTCAACGGTAATATTCAAAGAGTTGAAAATCTGTTATTGACCAAACAGTGTAAACGGTAACCCAACAGTACTAATACTAGCCTAGCAGTATTAACTTTTGTCTAGCAGTACTAATATTTTTGCCCATCAGTATTAAGAATTTGCCTAGCAGTATTAACTTTTTCTCCAATAATCATGCAACAACATGCCTCTATTCATCACAAACACACTAGAAACAACTAGATAGACATGTGAGAATTCATGAGGATCCATATTTATGCATAACCCATGAATAGAAGTCAAAAACTGTTAACCAAACCAAAATACTACATTTGACCCATTTCTTCCCAAATTTAACCTCAAGTCATCCCACCATCTTAGTTAAAAGTATAGTTTTTGGCAAACTATCAGCCATCAACGAATTTGATTATTCTTTACCAGTTGTCATTTGCCCTGGAATAGCCAATTCTTTCTTGTCTATTAGACATGATGAATTGATGACCATTTGTTATGTGGTGTATAACCAACACTAAAAGGACATTCATGCTATCATCAATATCCTCCCCTTAACTTCAATCATACAACATTTTCATCAAATCAACATATCCATTATTAATCAAATAACCTTTAAGCTCTAAACCTGTAAAATGTTAAGCACAAAGAAACACAATCCAAAACATCTTGCATACTGCTCATAATAGAATTAGTTTCTCTTAGGGATCCAAGTCATTACTAACTTGAGTCTACCTGTTGGATCGAAATAGTCAAATTGCTTACAACTGTATGATCCACTATTTTTGGAGATATGATCTAGTACCTTAATTTTAGGTCTCCAAACCCAGCATGCTTAGGACTTAACAGCATTAATCCCTTGTTTCCCAACGGCACTTATCACTTTATTTCCCTTAGCAGTATTAACAGAATTTACCTTAGCAGTATTAACTTTGTCATTTAAATTCCTATTTTTAAGTGCTATTTGTTGGTAAAAAGGTCTCCTAGATAGTGAATGTGACTTCTGAAAAGCATTTGGTCTAGTTTTTGCAACATTCACAAAGGATTAAGGTGCAGCAGTATTAATAGGCCTGGCAGCACTGACTGGTACTATTTCAGACTTGGTTAAAACTGCTGTTGGAACAAAATTCCTTTTAGAATTAGAGAAATTTTGATGATTAACCCTCGTAGCATTATTCCAAACTGGTCTGACTTCCATTTGACCAGTTCCCTTTTTCACATTGTTCAACACAGGTTTTTGTACCATCTTTTTATCATGAAAATCACAGTCTTTAATTATATGGTTAAAACTCCCACACATAAAACAAGCTTTCTTTGTAGTCTGAAACCCAACTCTTAATTTCTGAGTTTTTATTTCATTTCATTTTGTTCTGTTATTCGTAAGATTTTGACTGACTTTCTTAGGTTGATTAGCTTGCTCAGGTTTATGTTGAACATTATCAGATTTTAATACCATTACTTCAGAATCATCCTCATCACAATCAGAAACCCAATCTTTAATTATTGGGGCATCAGTAGTTTTCTTAATCTCATTTGAGGAATTTTCACAGACACTCTTATTGTCCTTAAATCCATAGCCTTCAAATTCAGGCTGTTGAAACTCCTTAAGACCAGAGTTGGACAAATCAATAGTTGGGGGTGCAAATAAGCCTGTAGGTAGAGGTGGAACAACATTATACCCCACACCTTTTCTATTGTTATCAGAAATTTGACTCCCTATCAATTTATCTAGGCTCTTAGAGGCATTTTTAAAATTGTCAATTTTAATCTGATTGCTCTCTTTTTCTTTCTTAAGTTTTTCTATCTGAATATTAAGAGCATTGATTTCTGAGTCTTTAAATGAGGCATCTCTTTTTAAAACAGCAATTTGGTCACAAAACATAACCTCATTCTTTTTGTAGAAGACAAGTTGTTCTTCTACAGAAGCTAGACCTCTTTTATAGGTAGCTAGATTAAACTCAGATTTATTAAATTCTACTCTTAAATTATCAAGCTGAGTTTTAAGAGTTTCAAAGGATTTAAGACAAGTGTTAGAACAAGTTTTGTTATTATGTACCTCTGAATCTGAGAAAGCCATAAGAGCCAAGTTGGTAGGGACTTCCTCATCTGCCATGTAGCTCCAATCAAAACCAGCTCCATCAATAGCCACCATTGCCTTAGAAGCTGTTTCTTCCACATTCACAGTCCTTCTTGAGCTGTCTTGATTTCTAGCCCTGCTTTCTTGGTTCCTAGGACCTCTGCATTCCCTTGCAAAATGTCCCATCTTATGACAGTTGAAACATTCTACCTTGGACTTGTCATATCCTGCAGTATCACTTCCATTGATAGTGATCTTCTTCCCAGTTCTCTGGTAATACCTCCTTGCTCTCATACTCAGTAGTGCCAATTGCCACTTCAAATCCATTTCTTCAAGATCATCTTCATGGATTTGTTCTAGGTCTTCATGAACAAGTTGAGACCCATTTGGTTGATTGGCCAGAAAAGCATAGACAGTGGCATCACTCAAGTTAGCAGTACTATCAAGAGTACTATCAGTACTAACTGTAGAGTTAGCAGTACTAACTTGAACATTAGCAGTATTAACTTCATTGGTACTGCTAGGAGTTGTAACAAATTCTAAGAGCCTAAATTTGAGCTTGATGTAACAGTTCTTTTGACTTCTTGTTCAACAATCTTAAAATTGTTGTAGAGATCATCAAAGCTCATTGAGTCAAGATCTGGTTTGTTCCTCCAGACCACAACATGAGTGTTCCATTCAGAAGGCAGAATTCTCAAGAACTTTAAATTGAGATCTTCTTGAGAGATGTTTTCACCCAAGATGGCCAACTGGCTAACAATTTTCTGAAGCCTGTTAAAGATAGAGTCAAGTGACTCTGTGCTTGGGGCATTGAAGTTCTCATACATCTGCTTCAGAAGTGTCTTTTGTGTCTTCTTTGTGGCATCATTGCCACCAAATCTTGTTTGTATGGCTTCAAACAAAGTCTTGGCATCCTTGTATTGATTAAAAGTCAATTGATGTTCATTTGGAAGTGCCATTAGCAACATACTTCTGGCTTTTACATCATTCTTCTTTTGGGCCTTCTCTTCAGTAGTAACAAGACCTGGTATTGTTGAAGTAGAGGTACCATCTGCATTTGTTGTTGTTCGTGCTACAGGATTGAAGGAATTGCCATTTTCTATGATATCCCATAGAGCATAGTCTTGAATTTGAAAGTATTGCTCTATTCTGAGTCTCCACATCTCATAGTCACCCTGTTTTAGAAGGGGCAACTTTGCAACAACATTGTTTTGGGCAGTTTCTAGATCCATCTCTTTGTGTGAATAAAGAGTTCTTCAAGTTTGTTTCTTCTTGATCAAGGTTTCAGAACACAAGCTCTGATACCACTTGTTGATCCCTTTTTAACAGATCTTTGATTAGCTTGTTAAAGCTTTAGTTATCTTAGATAGATCTAAAACAACTATGATAGAAACCTTGAGTAATATATAAAGATATGCGGAATCTAATTTTTACACCGAAGACAATAAAGCAATGTAATAGTAACATAAGATCTTTCTCTTAACTCACAATATATTGAATGATTTACAAAACAACTATATGTTTTGCCTAATATCTATGACTTTTCTATATTCTCTGACTATGCCGTAGGGTTCCTTTTATACACTAAGGAAAATCCTAATGGGCTTACAAAACATGTTAAGTGATCATGCATATCTATTCCTAATATATCTCATGCATATCACATAAGCAGTACTAACTTCTTATACTAACAATACTAATAAACTAACTAATAGTACTAATAAACTAACATTTTGTATTGGCGGTACTAACTATAACTAACACTACTAACTATTACAACTAGCAGTACTAATGACTTAGTTTATTTTCTTTAATCTTTAGTAGCAGCACAAATCTTCAAATAGCACTACTAAGTCCTTTCAACAGTATAAACTTGTAGAAGCCTTTAATTCCTAACAATCCTCCCCTAAACTTATGATTTATCTCCAAATCATCAAGTTTCTTGAATTACAAACTTTTTGGCTCTGAGAGGATTCTTCAAAACAGTTCAGCTTCTTGGTTTGTTGGCTTTTATAAAGATCTTCATAATTAGATCTCTCGCCATCTCACTATCTTCTTCTACTTGCAGCCTTCTACTTAGCATCAAATTCATAACTGCAGTTGACAATGGATAATCCTTTTCTATCAACATATAGATATTCTTGATAATAGGTTTAGAAGACAAAAGTGTAATTCCTATCTCGGTTAAACAATGGTTATAATGCAGGAAAACAAGTAAACACACATGCTGTACAGGGATCAATACGCCATATCCCAAATCCCATGATACGCTATATGTAACCTGTAAAAATAGTTAAATAGTTTTAAAGTACTAAAATTAAATTACAGACTCTAGATACATCCATACGCCGTATCCAGAGGGGTTTGATACCCGTTATGGAGCTTGTATTTTGGCGTTGTTTGGGAAGACTGACTCGTGCAAACAATTTAAAAAACGAACGGGTTGTCTCCTCGAGATAGCACTTTATTTTGAGCCAGTCTGTTAAGTTTAAACTTTTTTTTTTTCCTTCTTTTCAGTATCCATCATTCGCTCGCACTTGTCCCTGTGAGCGAATTTCTTCATAATTATTAGCATGACAGTATTTTCATAAAGAATTGGCATTGACAACTACATAAGTAAACAAGAGAAGCGCAACTACTCTTGTTACTTCTTTCAATCGTCATTGGATGTAAAACTGTAAGGATAGGAAAATTGTCCAACGAAGAAAATAGGTATATCTATCAGAGTTCCGGCTAGACCCTTCCCTTCATGATCGTCCTTGTCCTTAATTATAGAATAATAAAAGCTTTTGGTTATCAAATTAACGGACAAGGAAGGGATGAAGTCAGCATTAACATTTTTATACCCAATTGTGCAAGAAATTTCATTTTATAAAAATATTCAAAACTGGTTTTAACATTATCAAAAGTTGGCTCAAAATTAACATCTTGATTCGTCGCGGGTTCTAGAGGTGTGTCCAAATCATTTAATTATAATGTAAGTTAACCATAAAGTGGGTCAAATGACTCGTTATCCTCTCATATAAGCTTTGTTTTCGAATCAAGATCTTTTAACATAAAGACCCTCCTGATTATGCTAGTGGCGGGCTTAACACTTTTGAAAATAAGTTTTTCTTCCCCGACCCTTAGAGTAATTTTTCTTTTATAAACATCATATTGAATGGCCAGTAGAAAGAAATGGTCGATCGATCGAGATCAATGGGACATCGCTTCCCTCGGGTAGGTTCAAGATGATAAAGTATATGGGTGAAAAAATAAATTTTCAATCCTTACTAGCACGTTTTCAGGAATTACCCTTGTTGTTTTATTGTTTTGTTAGATAGTTCATCATGGCACAACCTAGTGTGAGTATAAAATTCCTTGAATCAAGGTTGGTGTAGGTAGAAATGATCATAACACGCACACTCGCTCCTTTAGGTAACAAGGGCTTTATCAAAACCAACATTATGAATAAAACAAGGTAAAGTAAAGCTCTTTGGGTCTTTTTCTTTTTGAGGCAAGGTGTGATCATAAGCTTCTAAAATCTTTACATCATGTGCCTTTCTCCAATCATCACACTAGTTGTTTTGTAGTTGCCTTGGGATGGGAACTATTTCAGAAAAAGCTATGTGCTATGAGCCCGATACGGCCTATGGATTACATCCCATACGGCGTATCTCAGACGAATCAGCTTTAGCGGTTGAGATCGATTTTACATGGTCCCTTGGGTTTGGTTCTGTTGAGCCGGGTAGACCTCCGATTCCTCTTTCTTGTAGAACCTTGCTCTCATTTGACCAATTTGAATTTCCAAGGTCTTAACTTATTGATGCTCTTGATTTTCTTATATCGTATTGGTAAAAGATCGAATCTTCCTTGAGTATGTTGAGTTCCTCTTCGTGTCGCTTTTGGCTGGATCAGTCCATATAAACTTGGTCAGTGATTCCTCCAATGTCGGTCTTCGATTAGGGAATTTCCATTGTTACGTTGGTAGAATCCTGGCCCTGCTGCTATGTACTGTCTCGGAGGTTGATAGGGTGCTCCAAACTATTTGTAATAATCCTCTTCAAGAGTAATCCCTTCTTCCTTGAGTGCGGCTGTCTTTTGTGTTGTGTGGTACTTTGCATAATTCGCATATCGGACCTGAGCAGCGTTTATTATTCTTTTCGTTGACCTTTTCTTAATCTCTCTCCCGAGGTTGTTGAAGCTGGGCTTGTATGGCAAGTAGTCTGTTAGATAGTTCCATACTTCTGGTTTTTGAGGATGTTCCGTTTTATGCCATTTCCTAAGAGTATTTCGACCATTTCTTGGATGGATATTTAAGCATATGCAGCGTTGTTTTAGTGGAAATGGCACCTTTAGAGTCATGATTTGTTCTTGGTGGGAACATCGAGCCATTATAAACATAGATTACTTCCTGCATAATCAGTTAAAATATATTACTAGGGGGACATTTCATCAAGAGTTCTTTAATCTTTCCAGGCTCGGAAAAGCTTTCGTCCAGTTCTTGCTGAAAATTGTTAATCTTCTCCATTTTCTTTGCAGTACTAGCAGGTGGGCAATACTTGGTTTAATCCTAGAAATTTACCAGTCAAGCATGTTACTCCATCAAAATCCATAGTACTCATCATTGAGGTCTTCATAGGTGAATATACCAGGCCAAAAGTTCTAAAAGTCCACTACATCACGAACACTCATATGTTTGTAGGAATTTTAGTAAGCATTGGAAACGGAATAGGCCATAATTCTCGCAAATAGACATTAACAGGGTATAGGTCTGTATATGGTAATGTAACTAGTGATTTTACACATGAAAGTTAGGCTATTTTTTTTAAAAATTTTGATCTTTTTTAGGTATGTTAGCATTTTTCATTTGTGAAAATGAGGACAAGTCGTTCTAATTCTCCTCCCCCATTAAAATTATACAACGTCCTCATTGTATAGAACAAACAGTTAAAATAATATGAATGAATTAGACGAGGAAACTTTCCCTGATAGTTTGCTCTGATATGGTTCTCTTATTTAAGGTTGTGAACAAATGTGTTGTTTGAACAGTCCGTCTTAAGATTTCATAGACTTCCACATTTGAGATTTCCAGATTTATAAATACTCACCAACGGTTGTTGTTTCGTTCTGAAGGTCCTGTATTAAAACAATAAAGAAAACAAAGTGCAACTCCATCTCCGGTGTATTCATTTGGTTAGATCGAAATAATACTAAAACTGTAAAGGATGTCGATACGTCGTTATCAATACTCCAGGATACGCCGTAGTGATACTGTATACGCTATATTTATGTATGATTATGTATACGCTGTATTCATTTAATGAATACGTCGTATAGACTGTGCTGAAAATAAAGACTGGATAACGTTCAAATAGTCAATACGCCGTAACCATGGGGTTTGGATACGCCGTATAAACAGTCAGGGAAGACAGACTCGATAAGAAATTGAAAATTACATTCCGAGTTGTTTCCCGGCAAGCACTTTTGTTTACAGAAAAGTCTTTAAGTTAGACTTGCTCCAATTTAGTCCATCCTTATAAAATAATTTGGGGTCGAACGAAATGTCAAATGGCACATACAAATTCTTTAAAAGCATCCTGTTGTTAAGATAATTACAAGCCATGATATTAACATTTAGCTTCTTGATAAAAGTTTCAGTTTTGAAAAATTTATTAGATGTATCATGACTTGTTTCCGAAAGCTTATTTGACCCTTGTGCATTGACATTTATTACATCAGGTATTGGTATGACAGACATATCCCCCGAAGGTCACTCAATATCGATTTTATTATTGTTGTCCGTATCCAATTTTAAATCATCGGGATAAATTACGTTAAAAGGAAATAAATCATTAAAGTATAAAACGTTTTGTTCCTCTTCATCACAATTGGACAATGATGTTTCATCTTTCAAATCAAATTCATCGATATGTCGAGGACTTATAGTAGGTTCAGTTAAGAGATCTAATTTAGACGTTATAGCATCATTGTATACAATGGCTGGAAATTCATTCTCAAAATCTTTAAAGAAGTCTTTATCATTAAAATAACTGACCTCGGGCTCGGGTGATGGAAATGAAGGCATGTTCACTTTATCATTTTCATTTTAAGAATCCGTTTTTCAGAATCTATTTTCAGAATCTTCATCGTCGGATTCGTCAAACGATATTCTAAAGTCAAATTCATTGTTGTTAAGAGGACTTACCGTGGGTCCACATGAGATTGTTGCATCGGATGTCAATGTATTATCAAGGACTATGGTTGGAAATTTGGTTTTGAAGTTTGTAAAGCAATCGTCCTCATCTTCATAATATTTCATCTTACCGTACGTGGCAGTTTGCCAATTAAATGTCTCACCCCAACTTAGAGCTTTCTCCTCTTGAAGTCTGATGTATTCCTCTATAGTGATATTGGGGTTGTCCATTTTTAACCTATGATAAAATAGTTAGGAAGGAAAATGGTCTAATAGCCTAATACGCCATATTCAGTAAATTGAATACGCCGTATTGATGATAGAGTCGAATACGCTGTATTGGTTTAGAAAATTTTTATACGCCGTATCCAAGAAGATGAATACGTCGTATTGAGTATTCGACTCACAATGTTATAGCAGGCTGCAACAATGCACACAAACATACAATATGCAAAATATACAATGTAGGGAATTAAACACACAAACAAGCACACAATTATGCAAGTTAAACTAAACTAAAACACTAATAAATAAGAATTAAACAACTTCACTCCCTGGCAACGGCGCCAGAAATCTAATGTGTCGTTAAGACATTAAACAACCTTCATCCTCACATGGGGGCATCGGCGCCAAAAACCTTTATGTGTCGTTGTATAGGTTGTTATTTATGATTATCAGGTTTTACATTTTTTACTTGGTGGACAGTTTTACCTTAAAGAAAAAAACTTTTAGGGTAGTGGTTCACCGGGGGGTCTAGTTTGGGGTAGCTTCGCGGTTGTGGTCTGGGTGGGGGGAGTGCTAACGTTGTTTGGGTGTGGTGGGTCTTATAATTAGTGGTGTATGATGGTGGTGTTGGAGTATGTTGTGGTTGTCCCGTTGTATTGGTTCTTTAAACCTTTTGATTTCATATTTACTAGAGGGGTAAAAGGGGGGGGGGTGTTTCAGACTAAGAGATGGTACAGGTTTTTAAGTGAGACAAATACACAATTACTAAAGCACAATACACACTTAAAGCAAATTTAAAACACAAGAAATAAGAGCGGCAAACGAGCCAAATAATAGAAAACTGTATTAAACCATCGTTAAATCTCTGAGTAATGATGGTTTGATTGTATAGTAGGGCAATGGCAGTTAGCTCCGAGGCGGCATATCCTTGCTTAAGATTTAGGCGGTTATTCTTACCTATGAACTGAGAATTTTTGTACCCTTCCTTCACGAATTTAATTAACGCATTAGATAAAGCACTCCTATAGTTTTATTTTTTTCTCCATAGGGGATTTTAAAGTCTGTGGGTGGTTCTGTTATAATTACACCTAGACCATACAGGACGTTAACCACTTATGTTTTATTGTTGTTGTATTCGCCGGTAGGCCAACCACCAAATCTAATACCAATAATATATATAACTAGAATGGCTTTTTTGAACCAATTATCTGGGTCACCTTCCCGGGTCAAACTATGCTATAATACATAAAGAGTAATGGATATAGGGTCATTTTGTGATCCTTATTGGTCATGGCATATAGAAAACAACATGGAGCAGCCAATCAAGACATCTTGTGTATTGTTAGGTTTCCCTTAGTCCCAGTTTGAAAGATAGGTCGCATTGGTACAAGCACATATAAACAAGTTTAAGGCGGAGATAAACATAATTGAATCCCGAAATGATAAATTAAGCCAAAGCGATTTAAAACAAACCAAATACTTTGTAATCTTCTTTACATGGCTAATACCAACATGGCGAAGGGTTGTATGACCTAATTTCTTTGTAATTATTTACTATACGGTATCAACATTTTTAAATATCATATTGTGGTAATGTTATGTTGTAATTTCCGATGTCGTTTCCTATGGTATTGTGGAGTTGGTGCGCGTACGGGCGGAGAGGGAGGCAGAGGAGTGTTTTGGGGTTAGGGTGGGGGGCTGTAGTGTGTGTTTGGGGTGTGGGATATATAGTTTTAAGATGGAGGGGAGGAGGGTGTGGGGGGGGGGGGGGCGGGGGGTTGGGGGAGGGGGGGGAGGGTCGGGGCGGCAGGGGCGGGGCGGGAGGGGGAGGTGCGGGAGTGGGTGGCGCGCGGGCGGGGTGGAGGCCGGCTTCGGGGGTGGTGGTGGGTTTGGGGGGTCGCTGCCGAGGTGTGGAGATCGAGGTTTAGTAGAAGGTTTGATTGATGGAGGGGGTTGGTTTGGTTGCTAGTGCTTGGTGTTGGGGTTTTGTAGGGGTCGGAGGGGTCGTGTGGGTGGTGGGGGTTGGGAAGGGGGGGTCGGTTCGGTCAGGGGCGGAAGGTTCGTGATTGTGTGATTCGATTTGTTTGGCGTGTTGGTAATGTTGAGTGGTTGTGTGGAGGGGATGAGGGTCGGGTTAGTTATGGGTTAATGGGGGGGGGCATTGTAGGAAGGTGGGGGGGGTGGGGTTGTAGGAGGTGACCCCTGGAGTTTTGGGTGGATTGGGTAGGGCAGAGGCGGGAGGTGGGAGGGAGGTCTCCTCGCGGCGCGGGGACGGGTGGGGGCGAATGTGGAGGCTGGGGTGTGTAGCAAGGGTGCGGGTGAGTGATGGGAGGGTGTATTACGACGGTGGTGGGGGGATTGATTGGTTATTTTTTTATTGTGGTGGAGAGGATTTGGTTGGGATGAGGGGGGGGGGGGTATGGTTGAGAGTATGTTGGCGAGCAGGGGGAGGAGGTCGGAGTGTATGTGAGGGCTCATAATAGAAATGAATGGTTTGGTTGAGGGATTTGTTATTGGTTTATACGGCGAGTGGGGAGAGGGTTGATTGGGGGGCTGGGGGTGATTAGTATGAGGGCGTTGTTTGTGGTGTGTTTTTGGATGTGGCGGGGGGGTTTGTAGGGGGTGGTTTTGGTTGGGTGCGGGGTTGTTTGCGGGCGGGGTGTCGGGTTGGGTTTCGTTCGGGCGGGGTGGGGGGGTAGCGGTGTGTTGGGGGGGGTGTGTTTAGCGAGTGAAAAAAACATAGGGTTGAAGTAGGGGACAGATTGGAGGGATGGTTGAGTACGGGGGTGTTTGTGGGGGGGCGTTTTTGGGGGTGAAATTACAAGTGGGGATGCTAATGGTGGGGCGGTGATATGGAGTGGGGGGGGTAGGGGCTTTTGCATGGGCGGTGAAGTGTTTATCGTGTCACTTGTAACTAAATCCAATAGTACCAATCGAAATCATGGAATTTGAAATCTCTCAGATCAACTTATATCTAATCTAGGGTTCTTCTTCATTTTAGGGTATCACTCATTTGCTCAGGTCGTGATTTGCTTCGTATATATGGCTTGGCAAGGAATATACACACATCTCCACTTTCTAAGCTAAGGCACTGTAAACAAGTCCAATAGGTAAAATTGGGTTATATATTAGAAGGCCTAAGGTTTGTTATATTCATTTCTTTTAGGATGAAGAATGTTATAGGGTTGTGGGGAACTTGACTTTCACCATTGTGGTCGGCGTCAAACAAGGCTGCTGGTGAGACATGATTAACTATGGCCTAACGAAGAATAGCACCATGCATAGGTTATCACTATCCTCATTTCGTGTATCGATCCTCAAGGTAGTTAGTTATAAAGGAAAGGGAAGTTTTTATATAAATTGTTGTTGAAATAAAATAAATATAAACAAACTAATAGTTTAAAGCCAACAAATAAGCGTGCCGATTGGCTTAAGTAACTTTTCCTCTAACGTCATGACAAAGACTAGAATTATAACCAAGCGTCTCGATCATAGAAGGACAATGGGACAACCTAAGTTGCGTACCCATTACGGGTTAAACTTCCATTACATCCCGGAACTTTACATACTTTTTAACAAATAAGTGGTGATTATCGGCCACTTTTTACATACTTTTACATCGTTGATTTTTGTGGTTTCAACGAAAATTAATCGATCTTTCATATAATTTATCAGTTGTAATGCTCTATGATACGAGTTTCTTTCTTATCATTCATATATATAATATATATATATTTTATATATTATAATATTTATATATATATATATATATTATATAATATAATTCAACACATACATCATAATTCTCGGCGTTATTTCACGTCTTCATAATCAGAATTTGTTTGGCTAATTTTCATCCTTGAACTTTCTTCTTTCGGGCATAATACATAATTGTGAAAGTAGCAAAAACACACGAGCTATAAACATTCCTATTGCATTGTTCATTTTCCCCGACCATTACATATAGAATAGAGAAATTTTCACTTTGAGACACAGGAAACTGACAAAACTTTTCACGAATGCAGTCTACCAACAATTATATCAAATAGGCTTTAATCTACACGTAGGCTAAGGTGTAAAGG
The DNA here is from genome assembly GCA_026074375.1 of Tanacetum coccineum. Taxonomy (NCBI): domain Eukaryota; kingdom Viridiplantae; phylum Streptophyta; class Magnoliopsida; order Asterales; family Asteraceae; genus Tanacetum; species Tanacetum coccineum. The sequence goes on along the minus strand of BQNB010110388.1, from coordinate 4,082 downwards.
TGAAACGAAACAATTTTTTATTGGTGTAGGAAAAAGAAAGGAATGGCTCAGCAGGTTGTTCTAGGGGTATCTTTACTATAAAATGGGAGTAAGCAAAAGGGTTACACGTGGGTTAATAACCAGTGTAGTTACTGAGTATTACGACATATGGCTTTTTGGTTTAATCCTAGAAATTAATGTTCCGTATTAACTGGCTATCAATCCTGTTACTCCATCTTAAATCACTTAGTACTCATAATTGATGGTCTCAAGTGATATACCAGGCCAAGTTCTAAAGTCCACTACATCACCGGCACACTCATATTTTTGTGGAATTTTAGTAAGCAATTAGAAATGGATAGGCTTAATTCTTACAAATAGACATTAAGGGTTATAGTGCGCTAGGTAATGTAACTAGTGATTTTTTACATAAAGTTATGCTAATTTTTTTAAAATTTGATCCATTTTTAGGCGTGTTAGCATTTTATTTTTGTTGAAAATTGTAGGACAAGAATGTTCTAATCACCACACCCTCACTTAAATTATACTGCATCCTAGTTGTTTTGGCATATACAGTTAACATACATATGGGATAAAGAATTGACAAGGAAACTTCCTTAATAGTTTGCTGTCCGAATGGTTCTACCATATTGAGGTTGTGAGCAAAAGTGTGTTGAACAGCCGTCTTGAGATTTCAAGACTCCAACACTTTGAGATTTCCAGATTTATAAATACTCGACCAACGTTGTCGTTTCGTTCAGAAGGTCCTGTATTAAATATAAGAAAACAAGTGCAACTCCATCTCCGGTGTATTCGTTTGGTTAGACTCGAAATATATCTAAAAAACTGTACAAGAAGTCGATATGTCGTATCCATACCCCAGGATACGCCGTATTGATACATTGTATACGTATATTCATTTACTTGAATACGGCTTATAGATTGAGCTAAATATAAGACCTGGATAACGTCCAAAAGGTCAATACACCGTATCCATGGGGGTTGGATACGCCATATGGGACAGTCTGGGAGAAGACATGATAACTGAAGATAAATTCATTCCTGGGTTGTCTCCTTGGAAAGCAATTTTTTGTTTACAGAAAGTCTTTAAGTTTGACTTGCCCCATTTAATCCCATCCTTTATAAAAACAATTTGGGAAGTCAATACGGCGATACCAAATGGGCACATACAAATTCAATTGTTAGGTGAAAATGAATGACATCCCTTTGTTAGGTTGATTCCAATTCATGATTTTTTAACATTTAATTCCCTGATTAAAATTCAGTTTGAAAATTTAATAGATGTATCATGACTTGTTTCCAAAAGCTTATTTGACCCTTGTGTATCAACATTTATTACATTAGGTGATGGTATGACAGACATATCCCCCGAAGGTTGCTCAATATCGATTTTATCATTATCATTGTCCGTATCCGATTTTATAAATCTTCGGGATAAAATTATGTTTTAAAAGGTAAGTTAAATCATTAAAGTATTATAAAACGTTTTTGTTCCTTTCATCAATTGTTCGGACAATGATGTTTCATCTTTCAAAATCAAAATTCATCAATATGTCTGGACTTATAAGTGGTTCAGTTAAGAGATGATATGATTTTTTAGACGTGTAGTGCATCATGTTACAATGGCTGGAAATTCATTCTCAAAATCTTTAAAGAAGTCTAAATCATTAAAATAACTAACCTTGGGCTCGGGTGACGGAAACGAATGCATATTGACTTTTTCATTATCATTTTCAGAATCCGTTTTCAAATTGTTGACAGAAATTATTTTATAGGAAACTGAATTTTTGTCGTAAACTACTATGTAATATTCATCATCAGATTTGTCAAACGATATTCTAAAGTCAATTTCATTATCGTTAAGAGAACTTACAGTGGGTTTACAAGAGAGTTATGTTTTCATTTGACGATCAAATTTATCATTGAAGATTATAGCTGGGAGTTCGGTTTCAACGGATCTGAGATCGTAAACGTCTTCATCGTACCAAATTCTACCATACTTAGCAGTTTCATAGTAATGTTGGGGTCGTCCATTTTAACCTGTAATAAATTTGCTTGGAAAGAAAACTGTCAAATAGCCTAATACGCCGTATTCGTATTCAGTAAATTGAATATGCCGTATTGATGATAGAGTCGAATACGCTATATTAGTTTGAAAATTTTTTTACGCCGTATCTAAGAAATTGAATGTGCCGTATTGAGTATTCGACTCAGGATGTTACAGGAGGCTGTAACAATGCACACAAACACACAATATGCAAAATATACAATGCATGAAATTAAACACACAAACAAACACACAAATATGCAATTATACTAAACTAATTAATTAATTAGAGGTTAGAAATACTGATAAGAATAAGGTTTAATTACTTCACTCCCCGGCAGCGGTGCCAAAACCCGATGTGTCGTTGTGTAGGTGTTATTTATGATCATTAAGTTTTACATTTATATTTAGCCGACAAACCTAAAGACAACACTTTAACGGGCAGAGTACCCGGTTAATATGTAGCTTCGCGGTAAGTAGGATGTCGAACACTAAGAGTAAAAGTTAACCTAATATTCTATCAGTATTTTAATCTATCAAGATTAGTCTAATTACTGGTTAAACCTGTACATATTTACTAGAGATAAAGGGGGGGTTCAGCCTGAGAGACTGGCACAGATTTACGGTGACAAATATCAATTCTAAGCACAATAAACACTAAAGCAAATAAACAAAAGACAAAAGAGCGGTACGAGCCAAATAATAGAAAACTGTATTAACCATGTTAAATCCAATTAAATGATGGTTTGATTAATTAGTGCAATGGCTACTTATCTCGAGGCGGCATATCATTCTTAAGACTTAGGCGGTACTTCTTCATAAGACCTGGATACGAACAATCCTGTCATGATTAACGCATCCGCATAAAGCATCCTATAGTCTAATTATAATCTATCATAGGGAATTAAAGCAGCGGTGATCCTGTTAATACCCTAGCCCATCGGGACTTTACCCACTTATTGCTTGATGTTGTTTTATACACCGGTAGTCCACCACCAAAATCAATTACCAATTAATTAAGAACAATACTGGTTGAACAATTATCATGTCACCTGCCAGTCCAACTAAGCTCATAATCAAAATCAGGTGTCATTTGTGATCCTATTAGTCCAGGCATACAAAACACAACATGGAGAGCTATACCGGCATCTAGATTACTTGTTAAGTCTCACTAGACCCAGTTGAATGATAGGTCGCTTGTACACGCACATAAACAAGTATAAGGCGATAAACATAATTAAACAACAACGATAAATTAAGCAAGCCGGATTAAAACAAACAAAACATTATAATCTTCATTAACATGGCTAATACCCGAGGGTATTAGCCCACAATCATTGTCAGTTTTACAAACGTGATGAAAAAATTAAAAACCGAATGATTAAGAAAGTAAGAATTACATAATGTCTTCTATGGAATTAGGAGTAGTGCTCGACCTTAGCTGCTCTTTATGCCTTGAGAAATTCGAATTCAAATGTGTACCATACAGAGAATATGATATTGCACACCAAAACTCGTATCTGAGCCTCATATTTATAGTGTCTGAAAATGCCCTCTATACGTCGTATAGAAAGAGGTGAATACGGCATATAGGGTTAATTTCCTTGAAGTCCGCGATAAGATCAAATCAATCAAGATTAATTCCCATAAATCACATTAATTGAATATAATTGACTGATGAACAGCTGTGCATACGGCGTATTGGTGAAGAGTGATACGCCGGATCGGGAATTAATCATTACACGTTTCTTGTAATGAGTTGGCGCTGATACGCTGTATCTTCTTTGCTGGATACGGCTTATTGTAGCAGTTAACAGTTTTCTTCAAATGTCTTCGTTTTAGCTCCGGGATTGCACCTTTTTACTTCGTCTTCACAAGTGACTCCTTAATTACTTCAATCATAAACTTGAAGCAATTAATTACCAATATCTTGCAATAATTATAGAAAAGTGGGTAAAATGTATGTGATAAATGATGGTGAAATATGACGTTATTTGATGATATCAAATATCCCCCTACTTGAATCCTACTTGTC
>BQNB010110387.1:0-19204 GCA_026074375.1 Tanacetum coccineum | reverse complement strand
CTTTCGAGCTAGACTTTTATCTTGAATCTTCGAGTGACCGAAGCTTCTTTGTTTGGGTCCATTTAGGTGAACCTAACATCCCATGTACAATTTTATATAATATGATATGATACGATGTATGTTGGATTATGTAGTCTAAGCGTGTGGCATGCTTTAGACTTTTGTTTCGAGCTCGTGGGCACTCCTTTGTTATCCTTAATTCTTAATTATCGCTTATTATTTCGTATGACATTTGTTTAGTAGATTCTCGTGATCCGTTTCGTTCATTCTTTTATCTTATTACCGTTGTCGTTATTATATATGTTCACTGAGCGTTAGCTCAGCCGCATTTTCTTTTCCTGCGGCAGGTACTAAGCGGGAAGCTGGGATTTGAGTGTTGAGAGTAGGAAGCTTTTAGAAGACCGACCTTTGATAGTTTTCCCATTGTTTTGGATTTATGATTAAGACCCTTTTGTTTGAAGATTTCTTTCGTTTAGAATTTGTTGTAATTTAATATTTTTGGAAGTCATTTTGTTTCATGACTTAGTATTTTTATTTAATAAAGTCTTCTGCTTGCATTTATAGGTTCTGATATGACAGCATAACGTAACTCTTGGTCTCTTTATTGGAGCGGGATGTTACAATTATGGTATCAGAGCTGCCAGGTTGAGCCCTGTAGAACCTAGGTTATGACCTGTGAGGATTGGGTAGACATTAGGTTTCCTTTTGATATGATCGCTTCCTTTCGTATTATGATCTTAACTCTAAATTGTCTTCGCTACTAAGGGGCAAGTATTTTCTTTGACCAAGGATCAAGCGGCTAACTCTTCAGGTAGCGTTTCAGAAACTTTCTTCTTGAATGGTCGTGCTGTTTTGTCTTATTTGATACGGGTGTAACACATTATGTGGTTTCTATTTCATTTGCTAAACCTTAGCATCTTCCCTACGCTACTTAATTATACCTTACCGATATCTACGCCTATTAAAAGTCTGACCACGAATATCAGAGCTGTTCGCTTCATTTTGATGATAAGATTCATTTTGCTAATTTTCTTTCCTTAGAACTGAGTGATTTCGATTTTATTCTTAGTATGAATTGGTTAGCTGTTCATCGCCCCCCTATCATTTGTCATACCAATCGTGTCATCCTTGATAATCCGAATAACCATGAATTCATTTACCTATTTCAATTTCGAGGACGGAAATTTCTTTTAGAGGGGAAGAGTTGTAAAACCCAAAAATTTAAATTTCATTTCATTTTGTTAATTTGAAATATAACCTAAAGTTTAATAATAAGTATTTGGAATTTAAAACCTTAGGTTATAATTAATTGTGTATTATTAAGTTATAACATAAGATATTTAGTTTTTAAAAAAAAAATATATAAACTTCCTAATTTGTTTATACAAATCTGCCTCCCCTAGGAATTATGTTTTTGATTTTGTTATTTTGTTTATTTACTTTTCTTTTATTTATAAACCTATTTTAAGAAATAAGAGTAAAAGGTTTTACCAAGTATTTTCTATAATCTTCAAAATGGGAAAAAAATTATTTTGCCTCCCCTCCTCCTTCATTTAGACGGCCTTTAGGGGTGATATTACACGAAAATCTTTTATTTTTAAAGCTAAACTTATTTTAGGAATGAGGTGTAAAAAGGTTTAAGTAAATATTTGGAAATCTCCTAAAACAATAAAAAGATTTTGTCCCCCTCCTCTCTACCTTTTATAACCGGCCCTCTCTCCCATCATTCTCTATCATTCTTTAAAAAATTTCTCTCCATAATTTTGTGTATTCCTCCATAGAAGCTTCGAGCAAGAAGAAGGTTTAGGTGTTTTGGGTAATCCTTGAAGTTTTGGTGTTCTTGGTGTGGTTTTGATCTTCATTCTTTGGTGTATTCTTGGGTTCTTGGTGTTTGATCTTGTAATCCTCCCTCATTCCATAGGTAATTCTTGATTTTGTTTCATTCTTGTGTCACCATGATTTCATATGCAAAAGTTTTCATATAAAACCTAAAAGATTGTAAGAAATAAAGTGTTTATATTCTTGTCAATTCCTCTAGGGTTAATCTAATTTAAAATGGTTTAATTACATGTTTTGAAACCCTAGATGGTCATTAATGGTGTTATTAATAAAAACTACAAGATTAGAAACCCTAGGGTTGGTTTTGATGGGTGTTAATTAGGGTTTTCATGGTTAATAATTCTGGGCAGAATTTTAGGTCATGTTTAACGGGGTATATCTTAATGATAAAAATTGGTTTTAACATAATTCTTGAGCCTAAAGTTAAATTCAAAGAGTCTAGTTTCTGGAAAATCCGGCCTCATGTTAATTGGAGGTCGGGAAGGTCGATTTGTAGATTTTATAAGATTAAGTGTCGAATCTGGAATTTCTATCCGAAAATTTCAGTTGTAGTGTTTGATTTTTAATTCTCAAACCGTAAGGAGTTAGACTTTAAAATTTGATTTGATAAATCTTCATGATATGTGCTACATCCATAATTTTTTTAGAATTTTTTGAATTTTTTAAGTTGGGTTTTTACGCGTGAACTTTTCGCAGGTTCTGTCAGATGAAATTCGGGATCAGTTTTGGGTAACAAGGGTCAAAGGGATACTTAAACATGGAAATAAATTAAACCAATGATCATGGGTGTATTAGACATATGTAGGAACCTATGTAATTTTTGGTGTAATTTTAGAAGATGTTTTTATGGGTCATTTATGTATGGAAACTTACCTTAAATAAGTAGTAAAAATCTGAAATTTTTGGAAACCTTAATTAGGTCAAGTGAACTTTATTTATGGTAAGATCAAGTGTAAAACTACTTAAAAAAAGATATGTAATATATGGTAATCATGGTTCTTGTAGATTCGGTGAAGGTGTTGTGATCTCTTGCTTTTGTGTTCATTTCTCTCCGATTGCTTATTCGTTAAGGTACAGATATTCCGTCCTTTTAGTAAGGACACTTCATTCTCTTTTGTTTGGCTACTTGATCTATTTGATATTCGTTTGATATTTCTTTGAGTTGCTATCCGTAATCATGACTCGTTTGATGTTGACAATCCGTTTGATTCGATATTCGTTTGTATGAATCTGTTGGTTCTTGTTTGGAATATGCTACTAGATTCGTTTCCATATTTGGATTATTCGAAACTTGTTCACTTATATCTTTGCTTTAATCTTGCCCGAGCTATTTGTATCTAGTCATGGAGGTACCATGACCATGTCATTGATGCACCAATGGCATGACACTATCTGTGGCGGTGTGATTAGTCCACGACGTTCCCTTTTGTATGTGCACTTATTATGATTTGATTATATATGTTCGTACACTCGCCATAGTGCTTGTGTATATAGATATAACTTTGTTTTGTAGGGAGCGTATGGATGCATCCTAGGTACTTTGTTCCGTTCAGTTCAGGTGAGTGGTTGTGTGTGTGCAATACACCCCATTTCACATTTTGTAGGGTACATCTGGAGTCTGCAGCTCCCATGTACAATTTTATATGATATGATATGATACGATGTATGTTGGATTAGGTAGTCTAAGCGTGTGGCATGCTTTAGACTTTTGTTTCGAGCTTGTGGGCACTCCTTTGTTATCCTTAATTCATAATTATCGCTTATTATTTCATATGACATTTGTTTAGTAGATTCTCGTGATTCGTTTTGTTCATTATTTTATCTTATTACCGTTGTCGTTATTATATCTGTTCACTGAGCGTTAGCTCAGCCGCATATTCTTTTCCTGCGGCAGGTACTAAGCGGGAAGCTATGATTTGAGTGTTGTGAGTAGGAAGCTTTTAGAAGACCGACCTTTGATAGCTTTCCTATTGTTTTGGATTTATGTTTAAGACCCTTTCGTTTGAAGATTTCTTTCGTTTAGACTTTGTTAGAATTTAATACTTTTGGAAGTCATTTTGTTTCATGACTTAGTATTTTTATTTAATAAAGTCTTCCGCTTGCGTTTATATGTTCTGATATGACACCATAACGTAACTCTTGGTCTCTTTATCAGAGCGGGATGTTACAATCTGGGCTTGTCCTATTGGACCAATATGGTCCAGTTCTATTGAAACAGCTTCTAGGCTGTGGCCAGCATACTAGGACTTGAGGCAAACCTACCTTAGCAGTTTTTGGGTTAAACTAGACATTATTTGTATTTTGTAGAAGTTTTAACATACCAATATGCCTGCGGTAATGTTTAAACTCAAATCAATATGCTTGCGTCACCCTTTTCTACCGGTACGGTTTGTGCTCGTATACGTTTTGATGCAACATTTGAATTAATATTATCATGTTGCTTTCTCCATCCGATGTAGCTATTCACCAGAGAGTAATTATTATGCGTAAAAGGGAGAAGTGTTTGTTCCCCTCCCTTCTGCTGCAGAGTTAATTAGCAAAGGTTGCTCAGCCTAACCACCAATGGCATCAGTTTCACCATGGGGGACAAATTAGTAGGAGTCACCTTATTCGCACGGAGGTAGCTAGCCGTCTGTCGTTGTGTAGTCACATTATGATATAAAAATTTTAAACATATAAACTTAAGGGAAAATATGTGAAAATTTTGTTTCATTCATATCATGCTAGAAGAAACAATACATCAATAATATCTAAAGTCACCCCCGGAGTAAGTCTATACTTGAAAATTGCTTCTTCGGTGAGGATACATAGTAGAAATAAAGGTACTCCAGTGCTTTACATGTAGCACCTCTGAAGGTTACAAGCATGCCAGGTCTTAGGTATCTCTTCCCCTTCCATGTTACTTAGCTTATAAGCTCCACTTTGGAATGCTTGGATAACTTTGTAAGGTCCTTCCCAAGTGGGTCCTAGTTTACCTGTGTTAGCAGCCCTTGATGCTTCATTTTTCCTAAGTATAAACTCTCCCACTTTGAACTGCACATGTCGCACCTTTTTGTTGTAATACTTCTCGACCAGTTGCTTGTATCTGGCTTCCCTTATAGCTACTATTTCTATTCGTTCTTCTAGCAGGTCTAAGTTTAGGCGAAGCTCTTGATCATTAATTTTTTTCATTCAGCTTAGACATTCGGTGTGTTGGCATGCCAATCTCCGCAGGGATGACAGCCTCAGTACCATAGGTTAAACTGAAAGGTGTCTCACCATTGTTGGTCTTCTTCATTGTTTGATGCGCCCACAACACATTCAGCACCTCCTCAGCCCAAGCTGATCCTCCTTTCTCCAGTTTGGTCTTAATTCCTTTCAAAAGGCTTCTGTTTTCCCTTTCCACTTCTCCATTCCCCTAGGGGTGATAAACTAAAGTAGAGATTAACTAAATCTTGAGCTTTTCAGCCCACTTCTTAAAAGTATCATTCACAAATTGAGTTTCGTTGTCTATGATGATTGTAGCTGGGATCCCAAACCTGCAGACAATATTATCTCAGGTAAAGTTCACCACCTGCCTACCAGTAATGGTAGCTAATGGCTTCGCTTCCATCCATTTGGTAAAGTATTCGGTTGCTACGATTAGGTACTTCACCCTTCCTGGACCCTTCGGGAGAGGTCCCACTATGTCCACATCCCACTTCATAAATGTCCATGCTAATGTTACTGAGATCATGTTTGCCTTAAGGAGTCTGGGTACAGATGCATGTGCTTGGCAGTCATCACATGCTCTGATCAGATCCCTGGCATCTCTGTGCATAGAGGGCCAGTAGTATCCCAGATTTATGGCCTTAGCCACTACCTGTCTAAGTCCATCATACATTTCACATGAGCCCATGCGCACTTCTCTAATAACGTAATTGGCCTGCAAAGGCCATATACACCTCATCAATAGAACCAGGTAAGACTTCCTATACAGGACTCCATCTTCCATTGTATAATTCCTAATCTTTTCCATCAGAGTTCTAGCATCAACAGGGTCTTCTGGCAACATTCGTTTCTCTAGGTAGTTTTGAATCAGAGTTATCCAAGTCGGACCTTCTTCTTCAACCACCATGTTAACCTCTTGCGCTTCAACAGAGCACTTGTTCAGCACCTCCACTAGTACTTCTTTAGATAAGTGATCGAATTGAACCGCTGCCAACTTGCTAAGAGGATCGGCCTTCCTGTTCTCTACTCTAGGGATGCGAGTTATTCGAAACCTGTTGAATGCACCATCTAGTTCCAAGACCTTTTCCTGGTATTTTATCATTCTTTCACCTTTAGCTTCATATGATCCTTCCACTTGACTAGCTACTAGCTTGGAGTCCACAAACGCATGTATGTATTTCACTTGCATCTCCGTGGATATCCGTAGTCCAGCGAGTAAAGCTTCATACTCAGCATCGTTGTTGGAGTTAGAGAAATTCAAATGAAGCACATAAGAGTATTTCACATCATCTGGAGGTATCAGGATAAAGCCATCTCTGGACCCTCCATTGTTTGATGCTTCATCGGTATATAATCTCCATGCCCTTGGGCCAGGAGTAAGATCTTCCATTGCATTCGAAGATTCTAGGATGTCCTCCACTCTTAGGGTACTAGCTACCATTGGTGCAACATTTATCTCTATTGAAGCGTCTACTAGAAAGTCTGCCAGGACCTGACCCTTAACTGCAATCCTTGGCACGTATCGTATGTCATATGCCCCGAGTTCAATAGCCTATTTTTCTAATCTGCCCGATGCTTCAGAGTTGCTTAACACTTGTTTAATCGGGCTATCGGTAATGACCTTGATCGGATGAGCCTAAAAATACCTCCTTAACCGCCTAGCTGCGTAAACTAGAGCCAAAGTGAGTTTCTCCATCAGAGAATAGTTTGTTTCTATCCCTTGCAAAGATCTACTAACATAGTGTATAGGCATTTTCCTTCCATCTCTTTCTGTAAGAAGCACTGCGCTAACCGCCTCATCCGCCGTAGCTAAGTACATCATCAGAGTCTCGCCTTTCTTTAGGGTAGTGAGGGTTGGCAACTCAGATACCAACTTCTTCATCTCAAGTAATGCTGCCTCGGTGGCCCCTGTCCATCTAAAGTCCTTCTTGTTAGTACATTTCTTCTACGTATCTAAAAAGGGTAGGGTCGTTCAGCTGACTTAGACAAAAAATGATTGAGGGCTGCCAATTTCCTACTTAGAGATTGCATCTTCTTAAGAGTTTTTGGTGAGGGCATGTCCATGACAGCCTTTGTTTTTTTAGGGTTGCCCCTTATCCCTTCCGAAGTAACTATGTATCCCAAGAACTTCCCTTCCTCCATACCGAATGAACATTTCTTCGGGTTGAGTTTCATGTTTATCCTTCAGAGGGTGGAGAAAGTTTGTTCTATATCTTTTATTATGTCTTGTTCAGTCCTACTCTAATCACCATATCATCCACATACGCCTCTAGGTTTACCCCTATCTGCTCCTTGAAGGCAGAATCGACCAGCCTCTGATATGTCGTCCCCGCATTCTTGAGACCAAAAGGCATCTTTGTATAACAGAAGACTCTTTCTTCCGTATGGAAAGTCTTCTTCTCTTCATCCTTCTTTGTCTTCCGTATTTGGTGATATCCCTTTTAGACATGCCTTGTTCAAATCTTTGAAAGCGATGCACATTCTCCAACTTCCATCGACCTTCTTGACTAGCACCGGATTGGCAACCCATGAAGGGTATCACACTCATCTTACGATACTAGCCTTGAGCCATTCATTAACTTCGTCAGTTACCACCTTCCTCCTGTCTAGGGCAAGACTTCTCTTCTTCTGCACCTTTGGTTCAATGTGGGGGTTGGTGTCAAGGATATGCTCCATTATAGCCCGAGGGATACCAGTCATGTCTGCTGGAGTCTATGCGAAGATATCAACATTCTTTTGGAGGGTATGTATTAGTGCATGTCTGCACTCAGCAGACAGACCACCTCTGATGGTAACGAGCTGCTCTGGGTAGTTATCATTTACCACTATATTTTCCTTGACACTAGACTTGGGTAGCTTCTTACCCTTGTCAGGTTTTCGTCTTTCTTCCACATCATCTAATTGCATTGGTTCCTTTCTTGGCCTCTAGGAACGAGTCTCCACCAGAGCCAACGAAACTCTAGGATTAGTCACTTCCGAACTTGTCTGCATTGGACTCGGATCTGTTACATGTGCATGCTGACTTAGGGCTTGAGCTTCTTCGATTTTTTTGCAATCTCTTAGAGTCTCTCTAATGGTGGTTATAGTGGCTATCCCGTTTGAAGTTGGAAACTTTACCATTGAGTGGATAGTGGAGGCTACAACTCCTAGGCTCCTCATCCCCATCCTACCTAGTAGAGAGTTATACATAGACAGACTCTTGACCACCGCAAATTCCATTATGACTATTCGGGTTCTCTCACACTCCACCATAGTGACTTCTAAATCTATGTCTCCTAAAGGATAGTTGACTTCTCCTGAAAATCCAACCAGAGGATTCTGAGACTCCCTTAGCCTTGACCTCGTCCGATAGCTAAGATTTCTGAAACAATGCTCATACATAATCTCTAAAGATCTACCACCATCAACGTATATCCTTCTAACCTTGAAGCCTTCAATCATGGCATCAACTACCACTGGGCAATCCATTAATTGATATCGAGGCACTGACGAGAATGCTATGGCGTAATCCATACAGTGCTCAACCCTCTTATAGGGTCTCTTCTGATACCCTTGGGATCTGACCATGTTTATAACCTTCTCTTTTCCTTTGGCTGAGCCTTTGTTCTTTTGACCACTTTGCCTAATATCTTTCACCAGATGGGCTAATCTCCCTAAAGCTACTGCCTTTTCAATCTGCTTCTTAAGATGATAGCAATCGTTTGTGTTATGCCCTCGATCTTAGTGGTAGTCACAGAACTTATTCATGTTTCACTTCTCTGGAGTTCCCACCATCAGAGGTGGTGGAGGGAAGTTCACATTATCCATGGCGAGGATCTCTTTCGGAGTTTTTGTCAAGGGAGTGAAGCCTTTTCTCCTAGCATAAGAAGCAAAAGTCCCCATGCTTCTTCCTTCCCCCTTTCTATGACCTCTATTTCTAGACCCATTTTAGTTTTTTGACCAGCTAGCTTTACCAGCACTCTTTTCCCATCGAGGAGATCTGATGACTTTGGTGGTGTCAGAAACCGTCTCTCCCCTGATGAAAGCCCTGAATCTCTCCCACATCTCATCAACTGTCTTTGGGATCTTGTCGTTGAGCTTCTTGGCTAGCTCGGGATGACCGTGCCCATGTATGAACGCGGATATCCTTAACACCGGAGGCACTCCTTTGATGTGCGCGCTCTCTGACTTAAAACGATACATGAGTACTTGAAGCCCTTCATTTATCTTTCGCTTGATGCCATGTATCTCCGTTGGATCTTTGTCATATCTTTTCTACTCTAAGAACTCTTCCAAGAACTTGTTGCTCAACTCCTTAAACCCATCTATACTTTTGGGGTCTAGGCTATCAAACTAGTTCCTTGCCGAACCACTCAGGGTCTGGCGAAACATCTTGCACCATACTGGCATAGGCCACTCTTCTTGCTCGGCGGCGGCAGAAAAAAAAATACTTAGGTGATCTTCCGGATATCTGTTCCCTTCATACACCCGGACATTTGGTGGGAGCCTAGCCCGTCAATGATATTTGAAGCATGCATACCTAGAGGTGAATGGCATTAGCTTGGGCCGTCTATAAGGCATGCTCAAGTCTTCTGAACCACTGCCAGACATGGTATCATACCCTGAGTCTGAGCTTGACTTCCTTCGAGAGGCCCTCACTAACTGAGGCTTCGACTTAACACTCTTAGACTTTGATCCAATTGGTGCCTCTGACTGATGGGACTTAGAGATCCCTGATCCGTCCCAAAACCACACACACAAACAAGTATGTGTAATTAAGAGGCAAACTCAATTATAGTATAATAGTATACGTATTCCAAAAGTTTTAAAGAGAATTGCTTTTAACCAAAGCAATTTCTAAAACTCCCGGGTCGTTTTTCCTCGGCGAAGTGTGAATAGAAAATCGGTTTAATTTGTGATCGCGAATTTGAATAATTCAAAGGTTTGATTTGGTTTCTATTTCTACAGCTAAAAACGCATAAAACATGAAAAGGAAAGTAAACGACTAAGCAATTACGAAATTAGGCATTAAAACGTTGACGGGAATTAAAGAAAACGCGACAAATAAGCAAGTAACTCAAAATTAAGCTCTACGAACGTAAATTTAATTTCTAAACCTACTAAATGATAAAAGAAAATTTTCAGAAAAAGAATTTTATTTTTTTGATTTTTATTTTATTTTTTATGACTTTTTAAAGTTTTTAAACTAATAAAATGCACGAAAAATAGTAAACTTTGATGTTAAAATCTAAGAAAAATACTAAAAATGGCTTATGATGTTAAGGACGTAGGAAAAATAAAAGCTCAAAATAAGCTTAAACAAATAAGCCCAGAAAAATCAATTTAGCACTCGAAGTGCTTATAACTAAAGAAACCCAAAAAGGTGTTAAAGAAATTGTTTGTGCACCCTTGGACGTAAAAGTCCCAAGGGCGCAGATGGTTTGTGAGGTGTGTGTTAAGAAAGGTTGAGGTTGGTTGAGGTCTTGGGTTCGAGCCTTGCTCACCCAAGACTTCCCAATTTCCCTTTTTTTTATATTTTGCAAAAACTTTTTTCACAAACTTATTAAACAGCTTAAAATAAGCACTTTTCACTAAAACAACTTTTTATGAAACTTAAACAATAAGCCAGAAATTGAACTTAAAAGTCACAGTTTACACTAAGAAGGAATTTTAGCTTTTGCACAAAACTTAAATGACTAATAAGCTTGAATAAGCTCAAACCACAACCAATTAAGCTAAAACACCTTTAAACTAGTCTAATAAGCACAACCTAACGACATTTAAGCAAAACAATAAGCAATTAGCTAAGAAAAGCAAATAAGTAATTTGGCACAAAACAGCATGCCAAACAGCCAAATAGGACTTTTTGAGCTTATTTTTCAGCAAGTAAACAGATCCTTATGGCTTAATGACATATACTACTAAAAAGCTTGTCCTATAAGCTATCTAAAACAGCAATCAAAAAGAATTTTAAAATCTATTTAAGCTAAGAAAATGCTAATTGAAAAAGCTACTTTAACTGTTTAACTATGTTTTTGGTTTTATGAAAAGACAAAGTATTAATTGCAGGCTTAAAAACAGATGAGTAAATAAGCTGTTTAACCTAAATTAAGCCCTAATAGATCTAATATGACCTATGAACTAAGTGTGCACCCAATTTCAGAAGCTAATACAAACTCATACTACCTTAACTTTTAGATTAAAAATGGCTTTTTGCAGTTTAACTATCTGATGCATTTGACACACTTTCAACCAAAATTCAAAACCAATTATGCAGACTTAAGGACTTGGTTTCTACAACTAGTAAACACTAAAAGAAGATCAAAAAGATCAACAATAGCAACAAGAAAAGATCAAAACACAAAGAGCTTATGACTCTGAGCTTATGAACTCAGATTCAAACAATAGACACACAAACTTATTAAAATTTGATTTAACCTTTCAAAATCTTTAATCCTTGTCTTATAACCTTCAAATTTGATATTTAAAACCAATCTAAAGATCTATAAGGCTCTTAACTGCACTAACTTGAGTTAGTGTTGTCTTGACCCAAACACCCATTTAGAGAGCTTAAATTCATTTTCAGTTTATAAAACTTAGATCCAAGACTTAAGCCTCAAATACTAGATATTTATTAGCTTATAAAAGACTTATTAAGCATATTTCAATAATCAAATAAGCAAAAACAATAAGCTACTAGATTATGCAATTATTTTTGGATTTTTCAACTGTTTTATATCAAAAACTTGTGAAATTAGATTTAAACTAATAATTGAACAAAATAAGCAACTAACAACTATAATAAGCAGTATTAAGCTAATCTAAGCAATAATAAGCAGTCTATAAGCAGAATTAAGCTAGAATGCAAAATTAAGCTACAAAATTGAAATTTGGAACTTACAAAAAAACCTTTGCACAAACAAGGCATATTAATTACTCAAGGAGCTACTCTACAAAGCTCTAGCTTATCTTGGATAAGATGGTGAGGTCTTGGAAGCCCATCCAAGTCTGGCTTCCCTTCCAAAATAAGCTGAGGTGTAATTTGGGGTGGATTTTGAGTATTGATAAGCTCAGTTAAGCTTTGAGAGCTTAACTGAGTATTTAACTAGCTTATTAGTAATTATGACAGCTTATTGAACATAAAAGAGTATAAGAGAGCTTATTTAGATCATAATGCTTATAAGGTAAAAACATGAATTAAATTTTAACAATTAATAAAACAAAACTTTTATTGATTATAGAAACTGAATACAAGCTTTTAATAGAAAGTTTACATCAAATTCAGAAACATTAAGCTAAAAACGTTACAATAAGCTAAAAATGACTAATTAAGTTAAACTACACTACTCTACACTAGATTATCCAACTGTGTGTGAGAGGCTCCTTTTATAGGCGTATAGAGAACCTTCTAGCCTCTTGGACGCTCCCCCATCTTCTAATCATAGCCCTTCATCTTGATTGCTCTCCAAGTCATCCAATCTTAGCCATTGGATGAGTGACACACATGATTAACCAATGATTGGCCTTGAGATTGCCAGCGTGGCTCCCAAAGTTGTCAGTGCATGAGTCATTATGTTTCTAGAAGGGTTAATGGTAATTAGAGGTGCAGGGTAAAATTGAGACGGAAGGTGAACAGTGAAAACTGTTTTCCTACCCCTTTTATTTTCTATTTTGTTTGTTTGGCCGAGTCGTTGACTTGGGCTATTTATATATGAAAGGGAATTGGGCTCGGGTTATTGGTTTGGGCTGGGTTGAAAAGGTTATAAGTTTTTGTAAGAAAACTTAACAATTGTTATGTATAACTAACAACCGTTTAGTTTTAGGGACTAACTTTGCAAACTGTTTAGGACTAACAGTGTAATTGGATTTGGTAAATTGATTAAACATTCAAGGACCTTTTGGTAATTTCAAAGGTTAGGAATTTCCAATTTTAACCAAGGTTGACTTTTGTTGACCTTTGCTAATAAACACCCGGTTCTTGTGTACTTTTTCGTTCTCGTGTTTGTTTTTGTCTAGTATTTGGCTCAGTTCTTGTAATTCTTGCAATATCCGCACCTACACATCACAAATGACAAAATACATAATATACAAGCATAATTTGCATTATTCCATCTTTTTAGGGTCATTTTTTGATATAAAACGGATATGTGATTTCTCACATATCATAAACCTATCCACTGGAAGGGCTTTGGTAAAGAGGTCGGCCAATTGGTAATCAGTCTTGACAAAATATAGTTTAATCATTCCCTTTTCCATGTTTTCCATTATGAAATGGTAGCAGCCAGCGATGTGTTTTGTTCTCGAGTATTGGACCGGGTTGTAGGATATGGCTATGACTGATTTCGAATCACAATAGTTAGAAATCTTGTTGAAATGAAAGCAATAATCCGTTAACTGTGTCTGCATCCAAATGACTTGGGCACAACAAGTGGATAGAGACACATATTCTGCTTCCGCGGTTGACAGCACTGTACAGTCTTGCTTTTTCGAGGACCAGCTAACCAGCTTTTCACCTAATAATTGAGCTCTACTGGAAGTACTCTTGAAGGTGTCTTTACATCCTGCATAATCAGCGTCTGAAAATCCGGTTAGTTCAAAACCAGAATCCTTTGTATACTAGAGACCCATATTAACGGTTCCTCGGAGATAGCGAAAGATCCTTTTAACCTCCTTGAGGTGCTTCTCGGTTGGCTTAGCCTGGTACCGAGCACATAAACAAGTAGCATGTACAATGTCCGATCTGTTTGACATAAGATACATTAGGGCACCAATCATGCTATGATATTTTGTTGCATCGACTAGAGTCCCATTCTTGTTAAGTTCAAGCTTGTCTTTGATCTCCATTGGAGTTCCAACGGGATCACAAGTTTCCATTCTATATTTTTTAAGGATTTCTAACACGTAGTTGGACTGGTTTATAAAGATGTCACGAGGGGATTGGTTAACTTGTAAACCAAGGAAAAACATCATTCCCCCCCATCATCGACATTTTGAAGCGGCTTTTCATAAGGTCAACAAATAGTTGGGTATACTTAGGGTTTGTTTAACCAAAGATAATATCATCTACATAGACCTATACCACTAAGATGTCGCCGTCAAAGCGTCTTATAAACAACATTGGATCAATAGTGCCTTTGAGGAAGTGATTATGTAGGAGAAACTTTGATAATTTGTTGTACCATGCCCTTAGTGCTTGCTTTAACCCATATAGAGACTTATTTAACTTGTAGACATGGCTTGGATGATCATCATCGATGAAACCTTCAGGTTGATACACGTACACGTCTTCTTTTAACGTATCGTGCAAGGAATCAATTTTCATGTCTATTTGAAACACGATGAATGATTTGTGTGCAGCATATGCCAAAAATATCCTGATAGCTTCCATTCTAGCAACCAGAGCGAAGGATTCTTAGAAATATATTCCTTCCTCTTGGCGTACCCTCTCACAACCAGACGAGTCTTGTTTCTAATGACTGTGTTCTCTTCATCGTGCTTGTTCTTGAATAGCCATTTTAAAATAAGGGATTTTATGTTGTCTAGAGCAGGAACTAACACCCATACATCAAGCCTTTTGAACTGGAGTAGCTCTTCTTGCATTGATTTAATCCATGCAAGGTCGGTCATAGCCTCTTTGACATTTCTTGGTTCCATAATGCTCATAATTAATGCATACATGCACATGTCACCATCTGTTCGGAGTTGATTTCTTATCAAAATTGGCCGTGAGGGTTCTCCTATCACTTGTTCTAGAGGGTGATCCTTAGTCTATAAATATTCGCGAGGGTAAGGTTGATAAAATGTATGCCTATTCGATGGATCCACATATTGTAAAGATGGTGATTCACAACATTTATAGATGGAGGAGCAAATGAATTTACAAATGTATTTCCATCGAGCATAGCATTCGAAACATTATCAGCAACTATTTCAGGTTGGAGTGAAGCTTGATTATCTTGTTGCTGAACATGTTGTTGTTGTTGTACGAGCTCGTCAACATCCTGTGAAGTGGTTGGAATATTTGTAGCTTGAGAGGATGAATTTGTTTGTGTTGGTGTGATGTCTGCTGTTGTTGTAGAGTCCGTTAGAGTCTGAAGAACTTGAGGTGCTTAAGCAACCGGAGCAGTTCTTATAGCAGATGACGGTTGACCACCAATGTAATCATCATACATAGCTTCAAACAGTAAATCCAATACGTTCAGTTGGTTTTTGAGTTGTTATTATTGACAGAGCATAAGTAAGATCGAGCCCTGAACTGATTTGTCCAAAAGTCATGCTTTGAAGCCCAGGTTTTGAAATGCGTTGTTCAAAAGCCATAGCTAAAAGCTCATCAAATGTCACATTCATTGTCTTCATTATTTTCTTTGTCCTTCGGTTGTAAACTCTGTAAGCATAGGAATTAGCAAAGTAACCAATGAAAAAACCAATGTTACCTTTTGCACCAAGTTTCCCAATGTCAGCACGATCATTCTTGGGATAATAGAGAGCCCTGAATACATGAAAAAAAAAGGAGATATCCGGTTTTCTCTCGTTAATAAGCTCGTATGGTGTTTTGTCAAATCGACGGTGAATGATGGAGCGGTTTTGAGTGTAGCACGTAGTAGCAATCGCTTCAGCCCATAAGAATAACGGAGCATAAGAGAAAATCAACATTGTTCTAGCAGCCTCCACTAACGGCCGGTTTCTTCTTTCCACGACCCCATTTTGTTGAGGTGTTCTGACAGAAGACACTTGGTGAGAGATGCCAACACTATTAAAGTATTATTTATGGAAACTAGAAGGGGGGTTGAATAATTTTTACCATTTTAAAATAAAACTTAGATTATCGACTTATGTGAAATCAAGAGATATACACAAGTGTATATGATAGCGATGCAATAAGTAAATAAGTAATCTATTAAATATGAACAAGTAAAGATAAGAAAGATCAAACCGATGACATAATGATTTATAGGGGTTCGGCTACGAAGCTCCTCTTCGCCCTACTCCACTCCCCAAGTACCCAACTTGAGAGTTATTTTCACTATGTCAACAAGCTCCCTTTAGGCTGAGAAAACCGTACACGTCGCTTACACTTTTTTCGGTACTAAGATAAATACCGAGTTCTACTTCGAGATAAAACCAATCTAACATACTATGTATTTTGTGGCCTAAATACTAACCTATCATACACATATGATACACACAACACACAACACAAGATATACAAGATGAATGATTATCACAAACGTGATGACACAACTAAACTATTAACACTTGAAGCTTGACATTGATTGTGTCATTGTGTGGTGTTAAATTATGATTCAAGTTTTAAATTTATATTTTGCCAACTTAACCAAAAACAACACTTTAACGGGAAGTGTACCCGGTCGGTGGGAGTTTCGTGGTAAGTATAGTGTCGAACACTTAGAGTGAAGTTAAATCTTTTAATTTATTAATACTTTGGTTTTTCTAATCAAAGTTAGTCTAATCTAAGATAAACCTATGTTAATCTTAAATCTAATGGATAAGGGGGTTTTCAGTCTGAGAGACTGACACGGGTTTGGTGGTGAATAAAACCAATTCAAGACACTAAAACACACGCAAGTAAATTAACAAAAGATAAAAGAGCGGTCTAGCCAAATATAAGAAAACTGTATTAACCATTAATAATCTAATCAGAATGTTGGTTTGTTTATTAGTGCAATGATTACTTATCTCGAGGCGACATATCATTCTTAAGACTTAGGCGTTACTTCTTCCTAAGACCTAGACACGATGAATTCTGTCACAATTAAATGCGTCCACATAAAGCATCATTTTTTGCTGATTATAATCTATTTTAGGGATTAAGGCAATGGTGATCTTGTTAAACCCTAGCTCATGGAGACTTTACCCACTTACTGCTTAACGGCTCTTTATATACTAGTATTTTACTGTTTGAGTCTTTACCAATTGATTAGAACATACTTGTTGATACCAAGGTTACCTTATGGCTTAACTAAGCTCATAATCAAAGGGCAAAGATAGGTTAATATTTGTGATCCTATGATTTTAGATTTATAAATTGCAATATAGAGAGCTATCCCGGACTCTTAGCCTACGCCCAAACAACACCGAAGTTGCAACGCATTAAATATGTAGGACTAGACCCAGTTAAATGATAGGTCACATACTTAAGCACGTAAACAAGTATATTGATAAACATAAACAAGCAATTCAACGATAAATTAAGAAATCAAGATAAACAAACCAAACATTAAGATCTTTATAAAAATGGCTAATACCCGAAGGTATTAGCCTTAAAACATCATAACTAATACAAAAGTAATGATTTAGCCAACGTAAACTAACCGATTTAACGAATAAAACCAAAAATTGAACGATTACTAGAGTATAAGAAATTACACGTTGTCTCCTATGGAATGAATCGCGTTGCTCAACCCCTTCTGCTCTTTTTCTCCTCTAAAAATCGACTGTTATGGCTTAGGTATTGTTATCCCACTAATTTAATCCATTACACAACAATAATCTTTACTAATATGCTAGAAAATAATAAGAAAAGTTAAAGAGAGAAAGTAGAGAGAGAAACAAGAAAGGAAGATTAGATTAGAGAGTTGGTGGATTACAAGTGAATGAAAATGTAACCAACACCCTTCACCAAGTGTGGTGAAGGGATATTTATACCCATGCCTTGCTAGCTTGGCACTTGGGCTTTCTAAACGGGCCGGGCTTGGTTTAACTTGGGCTTTGAGCCCGAAACACGGACAATATTAGATTACAATCCAAGCCCGTTGAACCCGACTAGCCTATTACAATACAAGACCTAGTTTGACTTTCTAAGACCGATAACATTCTTATTTGACTTAATATAATTAAGGCTAACAATCTCCCCCAATGTTGAGGTCTCTTTCTTCAAACTCCTCTGTACCACCGATGACATTGAAGATATGACGTTTGACGTTTATGCTTTGCCTTGTTATGGTCTTGTCTTGTTTGTAATGGCTTTGTTCATCCATGCTTTGTGATCTTGATTTTGAGCCTTTATCTTTTGACTTTGAATTCTTGAGATCGTTATCTTGCATCATCTCCTTGACTTGATTCATCTTGATTTGACTTCCTTGATCAACTTGTGCTCTTGACCAACATGCTCATACTTGTTACATTCTTGTTTGACATATGTGATTATAAGTCTAACAATCTCCTCAATTGATTATTCTTTATTTGACTTTTAGGCTCTTTGATGGTGGAGAAGATTAGAATCAACTATCTTGGCATTGAATGATTGAATTTGAAAGCTTGAGTATGAGCATGTGGTTTATGAATCCAACTTCGTTGGAATGAGGCTGCAACACCGTCGTCTAAACCTGAAATAAGACAGTTACCAATAAAAGATGAATATGGCTTTGTTATTCATCTTGAGTTCGGTTGCATTAACCTTCGGTTTCCTGTTTTATAGTATAAATATTATACCTGTGATCAGGTAGATTCAAAGAATCTCCTTGACAGGGTTTCCAGCTCAAAGCGTAGGATCTTCTAACACAGATGTATTAGATTGATTGGAGCTAAACTATACCTTAAAATATATATAATATATACTGAAATATAAAATATATATAGTAAGAATAGTCTAGAAACAAAATCAATAAAACCGAGAAGTAGTATATAATGTTCCCGGGTCGTTTATCCCCAACGAGGCTGGACTGGAGAATCGATACAGTCGGAAGTTTAGATTTTGAATGAGAAAAATGATTTGAGAGTGTGGAAAGTTAAATTAAACAATAACAAACAAAAACGTTTAAGAAAAACCTAAAAATTAAGAAATTAAGCTAGAAAACGAGAGCACGAATCCCGAACAAAGGGGCAAAAACCTAAAATCTTCAAAATTAACCCTACGAAGAAATTTTCACTTCTAAACTACTCTAGGGAACTAATAACGAAGAATGAAAAAGACTAGACTGAAAACGGAGGTCGTTTGACCCAAAAACGAGTCAAGACAAAAACCGCACCCGAGCCCCGTTCTTTAAAAATCAAAAAGTTACAAAAATGACCCTACGAAAATTTTTGTATTTTTCCTAAATAAAATTTTCTAAAAAAGAAAAATATTTTTTTTGATGATTTTTGAAATTTTTATGAATTTTTTAAACTTTTAACTAAATTAAATTATAAAAAATACTAAACGACTTCTAAAAATTCTGAAAATTTTACTAAAAATACT
>BQNB010110386.1:0-22568 GCA_026074375.1 Tanacetum coccineum | reverse complement strand
TGTTCTTGTTTTGATTATAATATTCCTAAATTCGGTCATATGCCCAAAGTCGGTCACATGCCCACCTGATGCGCGGATCAAAACGCAATGAATAAAAAACGCAACGACGAAATATACGAGTTTTTCCACCTAAAATCGCCTATAAATCGCCCTTTTTGACCTCTTAACTTGATTTCTCTTGCACAATTAGCTACCCTATGCCTAGATCTTGCTTAATAACATAACCATTCACACATCTAAGCACAAAAATTCGGGTTTGATTTTTTTTATTGACTTCTTTTTGACCACGAATTTGATCTTGTTTAACCACAATAATCAGTAGATAAACAACACGGATTCCCCCTATGCTCTGGTGCCAATTGTTACACGATTCACCATCTAGAACAACGGATCCGGAGGCTTGGTAAAATGGAAAAGAAAAGTATCCATATTATTAGAGAGAAAAAAGATGAAATGGGAAGAGTGTGTGTTCTTGAGAGAAAAACACACACACACACTTTTACAAAAGTGAGCTTCACCCCTCCATGGAAGTATGGAGGGGGTATTTATAGTCCTAGTGACACACAACTATCGTAGCCTGTCATTATTAGTCCCTATGTGTCACGCTATAAATAAACTAATGTAATTCCGGATATGTCACCATATTTTAAGGCTAACAAAATGCAACATTTTTTTGGCATAACCACAACACTTTTATATGATCCGTAACCGACCGGATAAGATATCGGGTTATCGGGTTCGGGTTATGTCAGGTCGGGTCGAATCAGGTTCAAGTTGACCCGATAAAAATATCAATGTTATCTCTTAAAAATAAGTCTAGAATCCTTTTCTAATGTATCCATAGCACTAGTTATTCGACAAAAAAAGAGCCAAAATCTACAAACCATAATGCATAGCCCAATATATACGTACTGTATCAAATATGAATGCTAACTAATCATAATGCAAGGAAAGCCATTGGCTTATTTTGAAATTGACAATGTATACTAAATTTACCAGCAAAGGTATACTGATATCGTAATCGTATTTAATGTTGGCCATAGTTGACAATGTATACTAAATTTACCAGCAAAAGACTTCAAGATTTGTTCTTTTAATATTTGGCAAAATGGTCTACATTTTAATGCCACGCCTTTGAATTTTTTTTCTTTTATCAAGTAAAAGAAGATAATATATACTGTAAATCATAGTAGCGGGAACGAACCTTGAAATGTAAATAGTGTTAGGCATCTAACGTTTACCGAAAAGAAAGTTTCATTATAAAGTACTTTTCTCTTATGAAACATGTAAAAATAGGCCTAGTATGAATCCTCCTAGAATATAGTTTCTTTGATAAACTACATATATTTCGATTAGCTCTATCACAGTCTAATGTTTTTGGTAAAATTGTGCCTGTTTAACAAGTTTTAAAACGTTTAAATTCTGTTATGTAGTAAAAATAGCGTTAACTTTGCGTTTTAAGCCGATTTTAACTTTTCTTATGCCCCCGCTTTCGTATTAGGGCGTGTTAGTCATAATTGACATTTTCTTATTTTGACTAAAGGTGAACAGTAACTTTTACTGTTCACACCAGGATCCTAAGTTTTACTGATATTGTTTTTGGTACGTCGATAAAAATCCGTAAATGTCGTGTTTTATATCGATTTATAGCTCCATTTTTAGGATTTCTTTCGAGCAGTTCTTGTTATTGAAAAGTCAATATATTTATGAGGTTTACAAATAAAAGTTGCTGTCATGATTAGTAACTTTATAAAAATAGTTTTAAAAAAGTATTTATTGCCTTTAACTCGACGTAATTTTAATATCATAACTTATTCGTTATTGATTCGAAACATTACGTTTCTTATCATCTTTGGAATCTAAAATATGTGTATTAAAATTAAAAATATCAAACCTTCTGTTAGTAGAAGTTTTATAACTTGCTTTTATAAAAGTTATTTTATAAACCCGTTAAATTAACGTATATCGTATATTTATCGTATCTTTCTCGTTATTAATCCGTTTTTCGAGTTTCTTACCTTTTTAGAATCGTCATGAGGTGTATTAACTTTCTAAAATGGAAAACCTACTGTCTTGGATTCGAATCCAAACAGAAAGATTTGAAGTTTGTGGTAAAAACATGTTTTAAGCTTGATTTTGCACTTTTAAGCTTCAACACCTTGTTACAAACACTTTACAACACTTTGTATCTTATGTCTTACTTATAATAAGTCCATTAGTTTATATTTTATCCATGGTTCAAGACAACAAGTTCATAACTTTTACATAAAATCATAAATTTCCTTAAGTACTTTAAAAAACCTAATTTGTACATATACATTTTTATACTTAACCAACATGGTTCATCACTTATATAAAAAAAAAAAAAATAAATATTAAAAAACCAATTTTATCATGATATTAACATCAATTATAACATAATAAAAAGTGTACAAAATGATCATCACAAGTAAAAATCTCTTTTACATGTTTAAAAGTATCCTAGATGGTGATTTAGCTATAATAAACATATATACTCATAAGAATGAATAAAGGAAAGACATAAAGGTTTTTAGATAACCTTATATTGATGTATGATGATGAGAAATATATCCTAAACCCTTGTTTAGACTTTAAACCCAAGCATGCACACTTGAAAACCCTAGTTTTCTTAGAAAACCTTAATCTTTAAATCTCTTGATTAAATCTTGCAAATGCTTAGCCAATGCTTGGAAACATCTTAAAATATCTTAGGAATGATGTGTGTAGGTGTGTATGGGTTGTAGAAAATTTTGTATGGATTTGGTACTAAGGTTGTTTCAAGCCGTGGCCTAAAAGGGAGAGAAAGAGAGATTTTTGATCTTTTTACTAAGTGTTTTGAGAGTGTATGGCTCATTACTTGTATGAACTTCTTCTTATAGGAACTAGGCTAGTCAAAGATCATTAAAATAGTCCAAGGAGGGGGTTTTGGTCATTGGACATGAGTAGGGAAACAAGGATGAGGGTTTTATGGAGTCCTTGGTCAAATAAACATGTTTCTAGTCCAAGCATTGATTAGTTGTTGTAGTACAAGGTTCCTAGTGTTTTATGTGTGTGCTCTTTGTCTCCCTAGGCTTATTATATACATAAATTATGAGGGGGAGGGAATACTAGAAGAGTTTTTGATATTTTACATAAATATCATTCATTATTTACTAGTTACATAATGTAGTTTTTCATATAAGGTAAATACTTGAAGTATTTATGTCCTAGCTAGTTTATTTCATGCACCAATTGACCAACAATGATAACTTGGGTAAAATTTAATAAAACTTTGAGTATTGGATGTAAAACTAAGTATTCTTGAAGCGTAGATCAATTATGTGGTTTTCGGTATGCTTAAAGTACTTTATCGCGAAACGTAATAATTTACGTAAATGATAAATAAATAAACAACGAACCATAATTATTTCAAATAATTATTTAATTACTGATTTGATGCAACCGTTTCATTGTTTGTATGCTCGTTTACATTGAACGCTAATTTTAGCGTACGGATTTTTACTTAATAATGAAATTACAATCCAAACGCGTACGACATAAAATAAATAGTAGATTTTCTCGACGTCGTCAATTGATGAAAACACAGGGTGGTTATAGATTCCCTTGTTAAAGAGCCTTTACTCAGGCTTACTGTGCGCACTTGACGACGGTGCGGTTTCTTGGTGAACAGTTTGTGGGTATTTCTTTCCGGAATTTATTCCTCGCGTTCCTACGTAAACTCAAGCCTCGCTTGAGTTCCATCTGAGCCTTAACTAATGGGATGCGGGCCTTCGCTTCACGGTTGTAATTTCGACAATCCCGATTATTGAAACCGGCCCAGGTTCTCGATGAATTGGAGTTTTTGTCATCAAGTGGGAGCCATCCAACGGACCGAGCTAACGGCTTCATCGGATAGGGAACTTTTCAGATTAGACACCATGGGAAAGTATCATGAACCCTGCTCAGCTCCTTCTGAAGTTCGAGCTTTTAAGCAACCTCTCTCAACCTTTTTCTAACACCTTGAAAGGCATCACATATTCTGGGTTTAAATTCCCGTTTGCCAAAACGTACACCTTTCCAAGGTAAAACCTTAAGCATAACTTATCCAACTGAAAGTTCATCGGCTTTTGCTCAAATCTGCCTAACTCTTTTGGCGATTCGACTAGCAGCTTGCATTCTCTGATTGATCAGAACAATTCTTTTCGGTAG
The DNA here is from genome assembly GCA_026074375.1 of Tanacetum coccineum. Classification (NCBI taxonomy): domain Eukaryota; kingdom Viridiplantae; phylum Streptophyta; class Magnoliopsida; order Asterales; family Asteraceae; genus Tanacetum; species Tanacetum coccineum. The sequence goes on along the minus strand of BQNB010110386.1, from coordinate 18,359 downwards.
TTTCTTGTTACCATTTTTGGTCCAGTGAGTTGAAACTTCTCCAACCTCAGCCTAACAAATGAGTGAACGGACACTTTCTTACCATACAATGCTTAACGTGGATGCCTTAATACTAGCGTGATCGTTATTGTTATAAGAGAATTCAAACTAACGGTAGTGATATAACCTAACTTTTCCGAAAATCGACACGCAAGAGCAGCATATCCTTGAGAGTTGGAATGTCCTCTTACAATGTATATCAGTCTCTGGATGTTGCTGTACTTATGTGCCAAGTCAGTACCCAAACCCTTCGAGAGTCCTAGAATCTTGATTGCAAAACCTAGGGTCACGATCAAAGATGATTGAGGCTGAGGATTCCATGTCTCGCGACCCTTCCTTCAGGTACAATTTGCTAGTTTCTCCAGGGGATATGTTTCTCTCATCGGTCACAAAGATTGTAGACTTGGTTGAGTCGGGTAACGATCCCCAAATGGTATTGAAACCTTGCGGCGATTTTTAGGAAGCTTTGTGCAAAATCCTTGGTGCTTATTGTTACCACTTACATTCAGGTATCTTGGGTTGTACCAACAATCCTGCTGTCCTTTTATGTTCGGCTTGCCCTTAGCACATGTCAAACATTGCTAATTAGATGGCGATGTCGGATTTCATATAGGGGTTTACCAATATAGGCTTCTTATATCTTGGTATTTGTCAGAACCGGATGATATAGGAGACTTTTGACTTGTGGGGACTGTGCATAATCACAGTCCTTAAAGACGACATTCATAACTGGTAACCAACTCATGCCATTGAAGCATAGAGTTCCATCCGCTCGTGGTTCTAATTTTTCCGTTCTGAATTTCTCTGGATCTTTAAAATTTTCAACCAACATACCTCCAACATCTTCGTTTTGAGGGTTTCGAGGCTTCCGAGCTTCAGTCTGAGCATTTAGAATTTGTTTAGGAAGATCCAAGCCAATGGTCATGACTAAGGCTCAAATTCTTAATGGTTGATCTTTCTCCTTCCTGCTTAGAGCATCAGCAACAACGTTTGCCTTTCCTGGGTGATATCGAATCCCACAATCGTAATCACTGAGCAATTCTAACCAACGTCGTTGCCTCATGTTCAACTCTTTCCGATTAAGAATGTGTTGTAAACTCTTATGATCAGTGAACACCATGCACTTGGTTCCATACAGGTAGTGCCTCCAAATCTTGAGAGCGAACACTACCGCTCCAAGTTCCAAATCATGAGTTGTATAGTTTTTCTCATGGAACTTTAGTTGGCGTGAAGCATAAGCAATCACATTCTCTCTCTGCATCAACACAACGCCCAACCCCTTCTTTGAAGCATGCAGTATGCGATAAAGTCTTACTTCCCTAGGTAGGCATAAGGATTGTTTACTGCACAACTTTCATGCTTTAACAGTTGAAAAGTGCTTTTGTTTATACCCCAAACAAACTTGACCTTTTCTGAGTAAGCTTGGTCATTGGTTTTGGGCGATTTCAATAAACCCTTCAATAAACCTGTCGATAATACCCAGCAAGACCTAAAAATTGACAAATCTCCGTTGGCGACTTAGGAGATGATGCCCAATCTTTAACGAAATTCAATCTTGGGCTTGGACTCCACATAAATGCTTTCACTTATTAATCACGTGACTTCAGAATTGTACTTTCGGAATCCAAAATTCACCACTTGAACAATTTTGCATTACCAACTCTCCTTCTGAAGCAACTCTAAGATTAGCTTAAGGTGTCTTCATGCTCTTGCTTGTTCTTCGAATAGATCATAATATCTTTAGTAAAGACAATCACGAATTTATCCAAATATGGTTTGCACACCCGATTCATAAGGTCATGAATACGGCAGGTGGTTTGTTAAACCCAAATGGGAATAAACTTGATATTCATAATGGCCCGTACGAGTTCTGAGGCAGTCTTGAAAGTATTCTTCTCGATCCTCAGTTGGTTTGAAACCATGACCTTAGGGGGTCGATCTTAGAGTAGGACACTCGGCCCTTGAAGCTGATCAAATAATTCATCATTTTTCAGGGGATGTGGATAACGGTTTCTTCATGTCAGTATGGTTTAATTCCGATAGTCAATGCACATCCAGGAATGATCCATCTTCTTTCTTGAAAAAAGGACCAGAGCTCCCTTAGGGTAGAAACTGGGTCTTTTATAAAAGCTTCTAGCGGACTGATCCTTCAGTTGTTCTGACAACTCTTTCATTTCAGAAGGCGCCAATCGATAAGGTGCCAGTGCTACAGGTGTAGCACCAAGTACCAAATCAATTTGAAATTTCCACTTGTCGAGTCGGAGGAAGACCCGGCAAGTCCTTAGGAAATACTTCAGGAAAATCTTGAACTATTGGTACGCCCTCAAGTCGCTTCTTCTCCGACTTATCTTCAACCTCCTTTGCAGTGACATATGCCAAAAAGATAGAAAATCCTTTTTCCATGTGCTTCTGCGTTTTAATGCACGAAATGATGTTTAATCGTGTCACATTTCCCTGGTAACTTCCATCACCGTGTATGAATAAGGTTTCATTTCTCTAGAGGATGCGAACAATCTTCTCGGCACACACAATGACCGCTTTGTACTTCGCCAACCAATCCATACCGATTATAGCATCGAAACTACCAAGTTCTACATGCATTAAGTTTATGTTGAATGGGTGATTTAGTAAATTGTCTATTAGCGAGCAAATTCGATAGCGAAATTATCATAGGGCAACTAGTAATGTGTCTTGGCTTCTCGGCTTAGGATTTGGTATAAGATGATGCCAACTTTATAGTAAGACGGAGTGAAGGTCTGCTTAGTTGATATGGTTACTAATTCGATTTCTAAAAGTAAACGCGTTCTATGAATACGCACACAAAACATGATATAAGTAGAAAATTGTTTCCTTAACAAGAGGTTTTTAGAGTGACTACTCTCAGCACGGCATGGTACCTTCCTGAATTATACATAGTTGATCAGGCCATGTATAATTGAGGACTAACGATGCATTGCTCATTTTCGTCAAAATAGCGTTATAATTTCATGATATTCGTGAGAGTAGTTTGTAAGAGTAAATAAGGAACCTAAGTTAATATTGACGAAATTCTCATAATACGATAATTTGATAGATAATTTGAAATCATTCGTACAACTGAAATTTAAGAGAAATGCAACGAGAACTCCTAAGGAGATAAAGTTTAAGATAGTTCCAACTTAGGGTTTGCTAGGCAAGGCTAGTCAACTTTCTCTTTTAAGCTTTGATCTCATCCTTAATGTTGTTAGGGTCTTGATCGGTTTCTCCTCCTCTTAAGGTATGCACCACTCCATGTGCTCCAGTACCTCCAATTTGGTTTTTATGACTTTGGTTCTTTCGCTCTGGGCAATCCCTCCTGTAGTGCCCTTGATTCCCACATTCATAGCAATTAACCTTCTGACTTGTCCCCGTGCCTCTTTGGTTGTTAGTAGTATTGTCATTTGTAGGTCTCCTACAGTTACGGACCAGATGGCCCACTATGTTGCACCTGTGGCATTTGGGAGTACATGGACCATCATGATGATAGTTGCATTTAGGACACAACGGCTTGGACCCGCCGTAATATTTCTTCTCCCCGTGCCCTGCAGCGTAAGCTTTGCCAGTATTTTGCCTCTTGTTCGGCTGTTGTTGGTTCTGATTGTCCTTGGAAGTGTTATTCAACTTCCTCTTGTTCTCAGCCTGGCGTTCGGAAGAGTGCTGCATCTTTTGTCCAACTTCGTTTCTGAACTTCACTATTGGACGACTTACTCATGAAGAGTGTCCTCAGACTTCCACACTTAAACCAGGTTGAGAGTTCGTTGAATTCCTATGCAGCCGTAGTAATCCAACACTCCCGGGTCATGTGGCCCAACTTCTTGCAATTCCCGACTCCTTTCCATTGACATTGCCATTGTGGTTACCTTCACACTTCACTTGTTTATAAGCATGTCTCTACAACCTGCATTCATTGTTGTTCGGTCTGGCTAATTGACTTACGGGCCATGATGTTTTTGCATTCATAACAATAGCCTCGATAGTATTAGCCACTCGCTGGGCTACAACCCGCTCAATTTACTCAACACTCATCCCTTGATTAACAGTTGTCATCATTTCTTGAATATCACAGGGAACAAAATGTATATGAAGTTTCATCCACAGGAAAATCATGCCACTCCGTGATCCCAACATATATGTAAGGTAAGACCACGTTATGCAGAGATATAAGATAATGACAACCATGGCGTAAAGAAATCCCCATCATATAGTAGCATGATCATAACCAACAGCGTAGGTTAATACTTAATACATCGTTTACATGAGTAAAAGAGTACAAGGTTTTTATTAACACTACCAACCGAGTATTACTCAAGTTTAGTGGGATATAATACAAAACAAGCTACAATGACAAATCTATTTGTCTATGGGCCAGGGTGCCTCTCAAGATTCTAAATGCTAGCCTCTTATGTTATCTTTAAGTGACTTAATATTCTTTGGTGATGATAAAGGTAGTGCAGCAGCAACTCAGTAATGCATGCCTCAGTAGATGGTGATCGTAGAGTATGGTATTAAATAGATATCCGTACTGCACGAGATTTGGTCTTAAAAGACAAGATGATATGGTGTGGAGAGGTGGGTGGTGTAGAAGCAGACTTATCAGTCTCGAATGCCTCTGTATTATCAGCTTGAGAGGACAGGATCATCTGTAGGTACCGCAGAAGGGTCGGCCAAAGCTAGGTGCTCCTCCTCCTCCTCGTCCTTCTCATCAATGGTATGTGCTTAATTACACATACCATTTTCCATTAAAAACGGACTTAAATGACTAAAAACGTACCAAAGATACATTGCATTTGTATGTTTTGCATTTGAATTGTGCAGGAAACGGATATCACTCAAAAGGATGAAAAACAAAACCAAAAACGACAAAACCAAGCACGGGATGGAAAAGACAAAGTCAAATCGAAGCCAAAGTCAGTCAAAGTCAGAAAGTCAAAGTCAAAAGTCAACCAAGTGAAGAAAATACCACTTGAGGGACTAAAGATGCCAAACCTCAAGTTATATTACTAGAATAAGAAGACAAGGGCTAAAATTGGAAATTGGGGGAAGTATAACTTGAGGGGCCAAAGCTGCCAACTTATCCAAAGCCATTTTTCCCGCCCAACTAAACCCAGATACAACTCACGGGTGTCGTCCCATTCTTTTACCCTGCAAACCATTCAACACCCTGGATAAAACATTTCCCCCTCCTCCACTATCTCCCCCCAGCTTTATAATTGCCATGTTGGCAATCCCTCACCATTTCCAAGTGATTTCGATGGCTGTGATTGACTCAAAAGAAGCACAAAAGAAATTGAAGGCTGGGATTTGTTTTAGAATCACCTCACACAACAAGCACACTTGGTTTTTGTCTCTACAAAGAAACACAGAAGAAAGAAGAGAAGGAAGACCAAGAAACCAAGACCTTAATTCGTTTTAGTATAAATAGGGCCATTGTAACCCAAGAAAAGGGATCGTTTTTTCTAGTTTTTTTATATACTTAGCTTAATTCAGTTATTTACAGCTTTTACTTTCAGCTTTGTAACACTTTCAAGTTTTAATGCAAATTTAAGTTTTTAAGTCAATTTACAATTCCAAGTGTTAAGTTTCTTGAATGTGTTGATTTGTGTTTAAAAGCTTTCAACACAGCTTGTTTATCAGCTGCTCTAATTAAGTAAGTTCAAAAAGTTAAGTAGTTAAGAGAAAATCATAAAAATCACTCTCAAATATACCACAGCTTACTTTATGGATGATAAGCCAGTTCTGGATGGGCTTATAGACACTACTAGCTTGTTTTATGCAAGCTAGAGCTTGTAGATTCATTGTTTAACCCTGTTTGAGGCAAGGGAATAGTAAGTCACCTCTTTTTCTTGTTTTCCTTATTTTAACTATAGAACTGTCTTATTGATGCTTATTTTTACTTAATTGCAACTCTATCGTATGTTTAAGTTGGGGGCTGGAGAGGCGGGGGGGGGGGGGGGGGGGTGGTTGGGCGGTATGAGGATGTGTGGTGAGGGTTGTGGGGGGGGGGGTAATGGTTGTATCACTATCTTAGTTAGTACTGTTAGTTTATTTGATAAAACTATTAGTTTTGAGTTAACACTGCTAGGTCATTTCAGCTTATTTAAGTGCTTATTCCTGATTGAAATTTGCTTATAAGTGTTTTAATTTGTTATTTGATAATCTGTTTTTAATCAATTGGAAATAAAAATGATTTTTGAAAACTTTCAGGGGTATTTTCAACTAGCAGTACTAACCTGTAGTTAGTACTGCTAGTTCACTTTTGAGCAGTACTAACTTAAAGCTACCAGTACTAACTCCAAGTTAGTACTGTTAGTACTGGTGGTTCATTTTAACTTATCAGCTTATTGTTTCTGCTTATTTAAGATTTGCTTAGCTTTTTAGAATAAATTAAGTTATTTTGGCCTACTGTCTTTAGTAGAACTCACTTTAGCTTGTTTTCCTTTTCTAAGTATTTTCAATAGTGTATCAGTTTGTAGCTTTTTAGCTTAGTTGCCATTCTAGTTTATTTTAGTTGCTTATTCTTAGGCCTGAGTGCTTATTAGGGATAGTTAAATATCTGTTTTAGCTTATTTACTTATTTCTTGTTTCATTGTGTTTTGTTTAAGCTAGCAGTACTAACTTTTAAGCAAAACAGTACTAACTTAAAGCTAGCAGTAACTAACTCCAAATTCATTACTGTTAGTTTATACTGTTAGTTTAGACTGTTAGTTAATACTGGTAGTACTGTTGTTAGTACTGTTGAGTTTTTCTTGCTTAATTTAGCTTAATTGCTTTTTGAATTTGCTTATTTAGAGTTAGCTTAGCTTATTTGTTTTGTCTCAAGTTTATTTGAGCTTATTTCTGTCTTAGAGTAAAAGTTTTTAGTGTTTTCTCATTTCTAGTTTTTATTCTTGTTCCAGCTTATTTTCTTTGTTTATTTTTATGTGCATTTGCTTATCAGTGTCAGTTCCCAATCATTCCTTGTCATATTCAAACATCAATCATCAATCGTCTCTCGATTTTCCATTTTAGCCTCGTTGGGACATAACGACCCGAGAACACTCTATACTGCTTCCGGTTTCATTGGTCTCGCGGATTTTGATCCTTGATATATATTCATCTATGTTTACATTTATCTATGTATTTATATCATATATAGATAAGTTTTAAGGAGTCAAGTTTCAGCGAGTCATTGACGAAACCTTAGTTTTTCTATGATCATGCCACTAAACAAGCTCTAGTTTTTTAAAATCCTTTCTATCTGAAGAAAGCTCAGCAGTTGGAACCAAAGCTTTATGATGGTAATGTCATTGAGAAAACTAATGCTATTGTGATTCATGACTCCGAAGAGACCTTAATGCTTGCTGAAGAGAGTCATTCAAAAATTCTTTTAAAACAAAAGGATCCTATAATGTTAGAAAAGCAAGCTAATACTACACCAGTCGATTATGCTGTTCTTAATCAACTTTCTCAAGATTTTGAAAAACAATTTGTTCCACAAACTGAATTATCTGCTGAACAAGCCTTTTGGTCCTCAGAATTCCTGTGAATTCTATAGAACAACCTCTTTCCTAGTAGACCCACCAAAGTTGAGGTTCCAAAAGAAACTTCCTAAAGTCAGCATGGTTATAAACCGAAAAAGTTGAAGGAAACTTAAATCACCATCTTGCTATTTTGATAGTGGTTGTCAAAAGAAAAACCACATGCCCACAGCATCACTGATGGGCTCATGGTGTGTTCGAACATATAAAAGCATGTTTAATGGTGAATTAATTCCATTTGTAAAAGCTATGAAGGACTTATTAACACATTTCAATCAATATTTGGTTGATCAACTTTCTGAAGTCAGAAAATGTCTTCATCAAAATGGAAACAGGCTATAGGAACAAACATCGTTTAGAGTCAAAAACAATTAAAGTTAAAATGAATCAAGTTTTGAACGAAAATGAATGACTCTTGGAACAAGTCATTAGCAAAGATATTGTGAATATGATTGTGAATTCTTCTATGGATAATGCTTCTGTAAATGTGCATGAATGTGTAAAGTGTCACAAACTTGAGACTGAGCTTCTCAGGGGGTGGAAGGCGTTGGATGGGTAATCTGAGCTTATGGGAGTTGAGTTTAGTGGCTCAACAGAAAAAGGATTTTCGTTCGAAAAAGGATTTTGATAAACTGTTCAAAAGTTTTAACCTCACTCCTTTTAATAACCATGATCTATATAGAAGTTGATTCTCAACTTTAATCAGGAAATTTTTCAAAGGGATAATTCTGTTTCAAATCAAAATGCTCTAAGTTTTGATCAATTGTTTGAATTACAATTAAATTGAAATCTCAGTCCCAAGAAGAATACACGGTGCATAAATGTAGTGTAAAGAGAAAATAAATCTCTGTAGAGTGGAAAAAATGAATATGATAAAGATTAAAAGGACATAGAAGTGATTGAAACAATAATATTGAATTGGATCATAGGCGTCAAAGCATAATGCTAAGAAATAGCATTTCAAACATACCTATAAAGCAACTTTATGACTCAAAACCAACAACGTATTCAATCAAAAGAATATATAATATACCCTCATAGTAACGTACGTACTATAATATGAACACGTATATGCATCATGTAAGCATCTACTAGAACTAACTAATGCAAACAACTAGTGTGTGTGTCCCGTAAAAACCCCTTTGTATGAATGCAATGTTTGAAAATGGTTATAGTCCAGCAAAAACATTTGACCTGGTTCTCTATAACCTTGGCTCTTGATACTAATCTGTAACACGCCCCGGACCCTTATTCCGCTGCGACCCAATTTGGGGGTGTTACAATATTAAGCACACTCAGGAAGAAGCTGCCGTTCTTAGGGATCTAGTTGATCATATTAAAGCTAATTATCCTCTAGATCACACCTTAGACTCTACATTTAGGTATACTAAACTAATTCAGGAGTTACTTACAAACATCAATAAAACTTGCCCTAGTATCAACAATACTGATGGAAAATTAGTGGCTGCGACCCCAAAGAACAAGGACAAAAGAGTTGGATTCACTGAGCCCGTCACATCCTCAGGACACACAATCATAAAAACAACCTCTACCTCAAACGTAGTTTCTAACAAACCTATGTTGTCTTCTATAGGAATAAAACCGTCTACTAGTGCTAGCGGATCACAACCTTCAAGCAATACAAAGAAAGATAAGATTTAGCAAACATTAAGTAGTACTCAGAAGAATAAAGTAGAAGCCCACCCTAGGAAAGTTAAATCTAGTTTGAAAAATAAAGATTGTGTTGTTCAACCTAAAGGAACTGCTCATGTGCAGCATTCCAAGCTTAATGCGAATTCTGAACTTAAATGTGTTAAGTGTAATGGTTGCATGCTTTCTGATAATCATGATTTGTGTGTTCTTGATTTTATCAATAATGTGAATGCTCGTGTAAAATCTAAATCTGTTAAGAAAAGTTCAAAGAGAAAAGTTTGGAAACCAACAGGAAAGGTGTTTACAAATATTGGATATATCTGGAGACCTACTGGTCGGACCTTCACTATAGTAGGAAATGCGTGCCCTTTAACTAGGATTACCACAACTACTGAAGTACCCCTTAGGAAACCAACTGCTCTAGAAAATGAAACACCTAAGCCTGTTGTAACATTGGTTTACTCAAGGAAACCTAGGAAATCTAAAACTAATGTTCCTGTTAGCAAATCTAAGGTTCTTAAATCTGTATCTGCTAACAAAAAGGAACCCAGTCAATCTTGGGGATCCATAGTTTCCGATGTTCCATCTTCCTCTCTTGATGAATGCAGGTCGTCCAAATTGTTCTCTGGTATTTGGACTCCGGCTGCTCCAAGCATATGACCGGAGATCGCTCTCAGCTCACCAATTTCGTCAATAAATTTTTGGGTACAGTCAAATTCGGAAATGATCACGTGGCAAAGATATTAGGATATGGTGATTATCAGATTAGGAATGTTACGATATCAAGGGTTTACTACGTAGAAGGACTTGGACACAACTTATTCTCCGTTGGGCAATTTTGTGATTTAAACCTTGAAGTTGCTTTTCGCCAACACACCTGCTTCATTCATAATCTAGAAGGTATTGATCTATTAACTGGATCTCGAGGAAACAATCTGTATACTCTATCTCTTAGAGATATGATGGCGTCCTCTCCTATATGTCTCTTGTCAAAGGCCTCAAAGACTAAGTCATGGCTATAGCACCGACGTCTGTCTTATCTGAACTTTGGTGCAATCAACCATTTAGCTAGACATGGTCTTGTTCGAGGTCTCCCTAAGCTAAAGTTTCAGGGCAAAAGCAAGAAGAAACCCCACAAACCTAAATTTGAAGACACCAACCAAGAAAAACTCTATCTTTTACACACGGATCTTTGTGGACCAATACATGTCGCAAGTGTTAATGGAAAGAAGTACATCATCGTCATTGTAGATGATTACTCATGATTTACATGGGTTAAGTGCTTAAGGTCAAAAGATGAAGCTCTAGATTTCATAATCAAGTTCCTCAAGATGATCCAAGTGCGGCTTAAAGTGCCTGTCCAATGAATCAAAACAGATAATGGAACTGAATTTGTTAATCAAACTTTGCATGAATATTATGAGACGATTGGCATCTCTCATGAAACATTTGTTGCTCGCTTTCCACAGTAAAATGGTATCATTGAAAGACGTAATCGTACGCTAATTGAAGCTGCCCGCACAATGTTAATTTATGCAAAAGCTCCGTTATTCTTATGGATATATATATATATATATATATATATATATATATTAACTATATATATATTTTATTATATATATATATATATATATATATATATATATATATAAAAGTAAATGGTACGATAAATTACTTATTAAGGATTATGAAAAATGAGCAAGTAGACCTATGGATCTTGTGATTCTTGGACATAATGTGGACTTGTACACTAGAGGACTATAAAAATATACAAGGTTGTGTATTGATCACATTAGAGGTGTAACATCCGAGAATTCTCGAAATTTTGAATGACGATTTCAATCTTTGACTTTTCAAGTCTGACTTGACTTTTGACTTTTTAGTCTTTATTTTCACATAAAAGCGTTTACAGCGTAAACTGGTATTTTTCGGAAATCAGATTTAAGAGATATATGTTATTCCTATGTTGATTTTATCAAAATACGAGCAGCTATAATCACGTTTTAATTATCTCGGTCTCTCTAAATCATTTTGATGTTTCAAACGATCATTTCCTGGAAACTTTTTAGTTTTGCACCGAGAACCGATAAACAGTCAGAAGGTGATGAAATGCCTCGCAAGATTTTGAAAACACCAAAAATAAATTAATATATTTAAATTATCACGTTTTATTAAATAAAATATTTAAAAATAATTACTTGAAATTTTATTAAAAGCGTTTGTTGAAAACGCGAATATTCGAGTTGAAATCCATTTTTCTTTTCTATTTCAGACAAGGCGTAACCGGTTCACAAAATAAATAACAGATATTTTATTAAATGTTATAAAATATTTATGAAATATTATCAAATGAATACTCATTTTTATCAGAAAAATGATTTGGAAAACAACGGCGCAAGTTTCGCGCGTTGAATCATTCGTTAAGTCGTCCAAACGAGTCCTGAACCGAAAGTTACCAAAATTTCATTAAAAAGTTACACAATTAACCCTCCAACTATTAGTTACTTGTCACTTAAGTTTAAAAGTTTTAATATAAATAAAACTTTTATATATTTTATTTTCATTCTTACAAATAATAACACACACATATTTCAAACACTCTCTCTCCCCCATATTTTCCGGCCACCGTCGGCCACCACTCGACCACCACCGCCGTCGTCGCCGGCCGCCGAAAATGTAACACCCCCATTTTTACATATAGCAGCGGCAGCTAATCTGGGGTATTACTTCAAGGGTACAACAGTCATAATCATAGAAAACGAATCAAAAGAGTCGTTTTTGAAAATAAGTTATCATTCATTATTTCTTCAGAGTTTTTACAAACGGAGGTTTCCATAATTCTAAATAACATCGTTTGAACTGATAGGTTTTTTCCATCGTAGTTTCCTCATCACTCCGTTGCCATTTGTTACCTGAGATAATACATGCTAAAAGTCAACACAAAGGTTGAGTGAAATTCATAGGTTTAAGTAATATAATTTGAATGCAAATGCGATATTTGGGTTACATTGATATACACCCAGTATTGAAAAACATATTTATTATTGCCATTAGCTCATGAATCGTAATGCCTTCGGTTATTATGATATTATTGACCATTGCGGGCACCTTTGCAAAAAATTACCCGCGTAGATTTCTAATGATGTGCAATTGGTTACTAGTAACGTGGTGTTCACAAAAGGGGAGTCCAGCCCAATTATATCTATTCCATCATTCTGCTTACTACGGAGAGTATTAACGGTTCATGATTAGGTGGACTTTAGGGCAAAGCAGTTACTTAGATTAGTAGATTGAAATAGAATGTAGAATAATTGAATTCTTGTTTATAGCATGTATCTCCTGCGGGTTTGGTTTCTAAATAATTGAAAAGCTGTGCTATGAACTTACCTGAACAGTTATAGGAACAATTGATAGTATGTATAGGGAATGAAAAGTAAACGGATTTTATACGGCATCACAGACAACCTGGGTTAATTTTATGGCACAGTCTTAGTTTGATTTGTATATTTAAGTTTTTGGTTATCGATGTTGGCAGTTTTGTTATAAAAAAATATATCATAACCCATTCGGGCCATCATAGTTTAGAAGTCATTTAGTAAACGTTTGTGGAGCTAGGGCACTTTAAATCGTAAACCTAACAACTCAGACAGAAACGTAATACCAAGATGAATCTTCTTAATATGAAGCTCCTCTAGTATTGTGGTACTGATTATGGATTCGAGACTGATTTGAAAGCACATCGATGAAGAATGATATAAGATTTAAACAATTAAGCAGTTTAGCATTTTAATTCAAATCTGAAGATGTTAAGCACGAGTAGCATTAATTAAAGTTATGTCTGCTAATGTTTTGAATATGATTTTACACTTTTTCAAAATATTACATTTTAGACCCTGGGGTTTGGAAAATTGCAAGTAGACCCCTGGAGTTTGCATTTTTACGAATTTGGTCCTTTAACTTTTATTGATATACCAAGTTAAACATTTAATTTAAAAAGTGACACAATAGTCCCTATAGTTATAACTTTGATAAAATGGACCTTTCTAGTCATTTTAGTTATAAGTTTTCTGAAATTTATGATATATATCCCTTGAGGATTATAATTACAAAACATGTCAAATTGCCATGCAAGCTTATTTAACATTTCAATGTCATTTATAAGTTTTAATAAACTAAAATATAAGATTTACAAATCATATGTTTATTTAATGATTCGTTAAGTTAAAAGGTAAAACGAGTCAAATTAGGGTTTCAAAATGAAAACGCGCGGGTTTTAAGGTCAAATTCTTTCATGACTTATCAAAGCACTTATTTTAACATTATGATAGCTTATTAGATTGAGTTTAACAAAAAAGTTTACTGTTTAACCCCATAGTTTAAGTTAACATTGAAATTAGGGTTTCGGAGTGTTCGTGTACGGGTTTTGGAATCAAAAGGCATACACTCTAGGTTTTTGAGTTCAAAGCTTTATATTATGATTTTAGTAAGAACATATGAACATTATGACGTTACATGAGCAGAATATAAGCTTATAGACTAGGTTAGCTTATAGTTGAAACGAGGTCAAAATCGGGACTTTCGGCTTGTTACGGCTAGAGTAACAGAATCTCGGGCTTCGATTCTTGGTTCTTTGCTTTCCTTTCTTGTACTTGAGACTTCTTAAGATCTATTAGAATTCATATTGAGCAAGGAGTTGCTACTATGAGGGTTTTTAGAGGTAGAAAGTGGGGGATGAAGAAGAATGATTCATGGATGGCGTCTATTATATACTTGTCAAGCTTAGTGAGTAAGAAAGCCTTTGGAATTGGTCTTGACATACTCAAGGGTTTGTATATAAGGTGTATAAGTAGAAAATGATGAGTAGAATGGTCTAGAAACTAGCTTTAATGTGTTGTCTATGTTTCTTGTTGCCGCGCTGAAGTATTGTCCAAAAGGAGGCCATGTGCTTATCAAATTTGACCAGCGATAAGTCAACGTTGCTTCAGTAAGATGCTACTATGAGTCTAGAGTGGTTCACTTTGGTTATTTGAATTGGTGCAATTTAGAGGAGTTAGTATGGTATTAGAAGGTAATCGGAGCTATTTTGGGTTCGACGGTTCTTCAAAGGTTTTAAACAAGTTACATTGTAGGTTTTAATGATTAAGGAATGATGACATAGGTTTTGTTAAGGTATGGGATTTAAGTAATTATCCAAAAGATTTGCAATTGGTTGGGTTTAAAACGGTTTAATATGGAAGAAATGGGAGCACGGGTTTAAACTAGGGTCGTTTAGGGTTTCTTGACTTTCTTGGCTTATATTTTTGCATTATTCTTGTTTAGGGATGATGAATTCATTATCTAGGGATTTTTTATAGTATTATTATGAAGTTTGGTCTATTGGTTTTATGTTAAAATGGTTTTGAAAATTTGGGTATAACGGGTCAAAGTTATAATTAGGGGATAATTAGGGTTTTTGGATTCGTTTAAGGTTTTCTAGTTGATTTCTTGTACATTGCCAAGTTAATGATAGATAATGATTTGTAATCTCGATTTATGAGTTATAATTTCCCTTGGTTGTTTATTTAGGTATTAGATGGTTTAAATAAAGTAAAGGGTTAAATGAAACCAATTAGGTACATTTAGGCGTTTCTAGGATATATTTTTTTTTCTACGTACAAGTGCTGGTAAAATGATTGAAGTAATGATGTGATAATGATTGAATAGGATTGTTATGATTGTAAATATGCTTTTTACAACTTATTTGAGTGTTGGTTTGGGTTTACAATGGATAAAAGCCAAGAAACAGGTCATGGCTTAGAAACTAGCTTGGTTTTAGGGTTTAGGGTTTTGAATTATGGTTTTGAGTGCAAAAAGATGTATGAAACTTTATGAAGTAGAACATTTAGGGTGTACTTCTTATAAAATGAGTATATTAGCTTGCTCCATGTGATAGTGAAGAGATGAGAATAAAAATGGATGGTACAAACGGCTTTAGTTTATGGATTGAGCTTAATGATTATACATTGAGTTTAAAGGACTTGTACTTTGATTTTAGAGCTTATATATTTCAATTGAGATGTTATTTACATGTACACATGTCTTTAGTAGCTTGTTCATTCACTTTAGGAGTTAAACCTCTAAATGAGGTTCAGGGTTATTAGGGCATCGGATAATTGTTTTAAAGTCATTTGGTTATGATGTTGTTAATTGATACATCATAAGATTAATGTTCCTTTGTAAATAATTGTTATTGTGATATTGGACTTAATCTGTTTGATGTTTGCTTGACATATATTGAGGATTAGGATTGCTATACGTAGGTTGTCGAGTTGTTAACTTGAGTTATGCAGGTTATATTGCTTATTGATATATGGCAAGTAATGTAATGTAAAAAATTTCCGGCCACCCTTCCCGCCGGCCAGCCGCCGCCGCCGGAAAAGTTTTCCGGCGAGCGTTCTGGCCGAAACCAAATATTATCCTTGTCACCCGATCTACTCGATCCCATATGTCACTCGCCTCCACGCGCCTTTCCTCCCCTCTTCTTTTTCCGACGGCAGCAGCCCCCCTCCTTTTCTTTCGGCCGACGACACCACTACCAAGGGGGTGTGTTCGTGTTATTTTAAGCACAAGGGTGCGTTTGGGGTGGGTCTAACAACAAGAAAGGGGTGCGTCGGGTTAGGGATAACACCAAAAGGGTGTTTGCTCCAGTGGACAGCCACCAATTGAGGGTGCGTTTGGTTGTAAAACCACCCGAAAAGGGTGCGTTTGTTGTGGGATAGCCACCACCCGAAGAGGGTGCGTCCGGTTTTGAGGGTAGCAGCAAGGGGGCTGCGTTCGGTTTTAAATAAACCATAAGGGTGCGTTTGGGTTGTATGGTAAGCACCATGGGGTGCTTTTGGCTGTTCGGGTCAGCCTAGGGGGGGCTGCGTTTGGGTGCCAACCACCCACAAGGGTGCGTTTGGTTTACCACCGCCGCCACCGCATAGGGTGTGTTTGGCTGTGATAGCCACCCACCAAAAAGGTGGTTTGGTTTTGTTTGGTTTGGGTCGGGTTGGCTGCGGGGACAGCCGGGTTGGCTGTCGAAATCAAAAGGGTTGTTTTGTTTGGTTCGTGTGTTAACACCGAATGGGTGTGTCGGGTTGGCTGCGGGACAGTCGGGGACAGCCGGGGGACAAGGGTGTCGGGTTTGGTTTCGTGGGTTAACAACCGACAAGGGTGCGTCGGGTTGTGGGTTATTAAACGCCGAGGGTGCGTTTGGTTTTGTAACACGGAAAAGGGGTTCGTTTGGTTTGATAATCAGACACAAAAAGGGTGCGTTTTGTTTTGCACCATAATTATTTCGATTATTTCGTTATATTATCAATTGGTTATATGTGATGAAAATCTAATGAAACTTGCGACGTCTAAGTATAATATGTTATTAATATTAAAACGGGATTGATATTAATGTATAAGCAATATTAAATGTATTTTAGATGAGTTTTGAGCTAAAAACGGACTTTGGCGCGTTTTTATAACGGATAATTGTGAGCAGAAAACGGAACATGAGATTCGGGATTCGAGACTTTGAAAAGTCAGACTTTGGTTTACAAAATATAACAAATTATATTTTGACGGACGTTTTGATATAAAACGGGACTTTTAACTCCCAATAACGAAGAAACTGGAGTGAAATCGGAATATACACTTTAGTAGAAAAATAGGTTATTTTTAATATATATTAAATCTGACAGGTTTATTAATTAAAGGATTTGAGCACTTTCGAGTCCGTTTCAGCCTTCCGGCGAAACACGAAAGTTGTTCGTAATGACGTTTTACTTTGCCGCGAGGATTGTCAGTTTTAAAATTAAGACATAGCGGGTCAAAACTAAAGGTCGGTTGATCTATTATTTCAATTAATTATATTTAAGACCACTGTTCGGTTCTAAAAACGGAAGGTCTAAAAATAGTAACTTTCGGTAAATATTCGACATAAGCTATGATTGGACGGAAAATAGTATATATTCATATAATATACTAAGGGTTAAGGTTTAAAGACGCGCAAGTGGATTTCTCATCACATGTATATATGTATGTATACATATTAAAATATGTATGATTTCGTCGTTACGATGTACGCATCGTTGATCGTATTTAATACGTGTATTATAATAGAGCGACATAATTATAGGTCGTGGCCGAGATCGTTGCAGATTCGGTTGTGATTTATTTGGATTATTTGATCGTGGTCTTTGATCAAGGTGAGTTTATAGCCCCATGTTTTACTGGTTTTACATATATTTTTGGGGTGAGAACATGCTTGTTTACAAATGCATTTACAGGATTGTTTACAAATTGGTTTACATACTCATTTACATAGCTCGCTATGGGATACATTACTTGACTTCATTTTTGGTCACGAATGCATACTTTACTTTTGAAATGATTATGGATTAGCTTAAGTTGCATGAACTGTTAATTACTCGGAGGGTAAGCGCGAATGTTATAAGATAGATCTATTTGGGATTGACAATCCCCGTTCGGGTGACTAGCTATCACTGGGAACGAACGTTATACCATGTTGGATTACGATTTGATTGGCGCCTGCGGGGCCAACAATCATTACTGCCCGGGTGTTTTTGGAGGGAACACCTACGATGGGTATATTCTTACGGTGCCTTGAATAAAGTGGCATACATACAAGTCTACGTCGCAGTTTCATGAACTTAGAGTAATCGTAATCATTGTTTTATACTCACACGAATATTTACTATGCCTTGAATAAAGTGGCAATACATACTTGAAACATTTAGGTGACATAAAATGTGTCGTGCACTCTTTATAAATCTTTGGGATAAGATTGATACTTTTGGTGACATAAAATGTGTCTTGCATTCTTTATAAATCTTTGGGATTTTTACATGGTACTGTGATGACACAGTGGACAAATACATTCATTTGAAACTTACATTCATATTTAAACTAACCTATGAACTCACCAACTTTAATGTTGACACTTTTAAGCATGTTTTTCTCAGGTGAATTAGATGCTTGGATTATTTGATGTGCATTGGAGTCTTTACATTCAAGTTGTAGAATACTAGTAATCTAATGATCAACCAAGAACAATAAGTGAGATGTGGGTTGGATTGTTAGAGAAAAAGATGATGGAAA